>JAVYIG010004252.1:0-167946 GCA_035222895.1 Strongylocentrotus droebachiensis | reverse complement strand
CACACCGATACTTACATGCTACATGATCAACTTTTCTGATCCATTCCACACCTATTCTTTCACAATGCAATCGCATGACCAGAACTCAACTTTATCTTTAATACATCGGCAATGTCTGAGTTTCTAAGTCCTTTACAGATATATGTTATTACCCCGTCATCAGATTCTGGCTTGCCCGCACACAATGTATGCATTTTCTCCACTCCCTGGGGAGCATTCCAGCAAGAACTACTAGGCTCAAATTGCTAAGCATACTACATTGGCTTTTGCATCCTACCAGGTACCCATTAACACCTGGGTGGAGAGTGGCAATTTGTAGATCAATATCTTGCCAAAGGACATTAGTGCCGCAGCGGGACCTTGTGATCGACAGTTGGGTGACGTATCCACTCGACCTGCTTTAGAAATCACCTGTATAAAATGACCACTTCTTTACAAAGGCCATTCTTTTTACTACCCTTAAAGATAAAGTTGAGTTCTGGGGCGGTATTCTGAACCCTGTGTTATCTCTAATATTGTTGTATCTTTGAAGATAAGATAAAGTTGGTATTCTGAGCATTGTTGTAACTTTTGTGTTATCTTTTGTTGTATCTTTTCTCTCATCTTATTGGCCGCGCCTGCGCTCATACTTTGGTGCGCTTGTAATTGTGCGTATTATTGATAAAGTGGCATTTAATCCTCATTTGCATATGCGCACGGGAGATAATATGTCGAGATAATTGGAATTCTGAAAGTTTTTTGTAACTTTTATCTTATCTTATCTTGCATGGTATTTACAACAATATTTACAACAGGTAGGGGGTTGTTGTATCTTTCGTGGTGATATAATGGCGGCAATATTTTTGGCCCAGAACCAACTTCGTGCCAATAGACGAGTTAGAAGAAGATTGTGTGTTGACCGGGAACATCACATATGAGAACTTTCTAAGATATATATTACATGCTAGGATATGACAATTTTAATGCTCTCATCTTAACCAATATAGTGAAAGCGTGATTTGTCTTCATGATCCACATTCAACAGCGCATAATGATGACGCGCGTAATAAGTGCTCAAATAATTACGCCCAAGATTAGGATGCGCTAGACGCATCTTCAGATATGGCATAAAGTATTCCTATTGGTTTACCTACTCATCATGCTTATATAAAATAGATTTTGATTGGTAGGGTCCATAAAAAATGGGCGTGTCATCAATGGTCAAAGATAAGATAGAGGCGGTCCTTCAAGAGATAACACAGGGATAAAACAATGTTCAGAATGAACTTACAACAATATTAGCGCTGTGTTATCTCTGTGAGATACAACAAAAGATAACACAAAACTTACAACAATGTTCAGAATACCACCCCTGGTCATGTACATGTAGGGACACTGATTTTCCGCGATCACGGAAAACGGACGGAATTCACGGAAATGACCATTTGAAACGGAAAATACAATTTCGAACGGAAAGTCGCGGAAAACCCCTTTTAACTCAAAACTTTTCATTTTTCAAGAAGAAAATCATAAAACTTAGACTATTTTTGTGATTCGTTATGCAGTGAAAAAATATCGGGCCTAAAATCATGGTTAATAACTCTGAATATTTAGCGATATTCATCAGATTCTTAGGAGACAGAGCGCTGCCATTTTGTTTCGCTGGACCAATAGAGATTGTGACACAACACACGGTAAAAATAGCTGCGAACATATCCTATTATGCCAGCTAAGCACCTAGTATTACGTAGACGTAATACTAGGCACACACACGCCAGCAGCGGGCGCTATTAAAGTGCGGTGAGATTGTACGCTGTTGTACATTTCGAAAAAGCGGCTGGCATGTGCGCCTAAAATCGATCGATCGCAGATCGCTGACATGACAGCCAAGACTGAAATGTTTTTGTCGACGTCGGTTCTACTGTATCGTTCCGTCAGGAATATGTTGTGTTCTGGAACATCCAGCTAACTTTAATCAGCTTGTCTAAGTTCAAATTTGAAGTTGGTAAATCTAAACATTTGATAATTTTTTGTAGGTCTAGTCTAGACCCTAGGGGTCTATATTTTCACTAGTATTTTGCATCAAGTTTATCCAGTCCCGTCCGTATATTTTTGAGTGGTTATCAGTGGCTTGTCAAAGGTGGCGGCTGTAATAGAACATTTGTACCCTACAAATTCATGTTTTAATGAGAATCTTATGTAAACAGAATTTTAGTTTGTTCATGTGTACAAACTCTATGGCAAAACAGAATTTCTGTTTTTCAGCCCATCTGAAACGGAATTCCAGATTTTCTGAAACGGAAAAGGCCATTTTTTGAAACGGAAAATCAGTTTCCCTAGTCGTGCCATTGCATCGTAAAAGAAACGGTGTGGAATCGATCAGAAAAGGTTGATCATGTGTACTGCAAGGTTCTGGAATCATCAAAATGATAAGAAATTTGGCCCAGTCTTGGTAAAAGTAACAAGCATTGTACACAGAAAGATGTATATGGGACTACAAAAACATGTGGCATAAAAATGAGGCCCACATTTTAAAACTGTTACATGTCATATTTAATTATGAAAGCATTTGAAGAGCCATGCTTTTCAGGGAACAGTTTTTCTCTGATGTTCTTCCACTTGCATAATAAACAATAAAAACGCTCACAATTTTTTTTTGAAATATAAACTCATTACCCACTTTGCTACACTATATCCCTATTCAAGTACATAACTATCAATACTGTTATTATAAAGCATGAAGAGTGGGAAGGAAATGGATAGACTTGTATTGCGATCATGTTGCTTGTGTATTCGTTATGAAACGATACTGTGACTGTGAATAGATACTGATGTTTATTATGAAATCTAATACTTCCTTTTTGCACTAGCTCGATGTCAATAACTAGTATGACTCATATGGAAATGGGGCTATATATGATGATTTTGGTCAATTTTGGTATATGAAAAAAATCTGACAATTTCCTTATCACCCATTTATTTGCTTTAAATATGCAAATGATGACAAGAGTAAAAAAAGGAAAAAGAACAAATTTATTTATATGAAATCTCATGGATCCTAAAAGTCGGTTCTTTTATATTTTCAATGCAATGAGATATGAAACGCAGTTTAAATTGAGAAAAAATGAAGGGTTTTGATTGAAACATGAGTTATAGATAGAGAATGACATAGAGAGAAAGAGGGTGAGAGAGAAAGAGGCCCTCAAACATCTTGGCAACGTTCTGTTTAGATATCTGGTCTTCCTGGTAAAGAGGAGGTAACTGTCCACTTTTAGGAGCAGTGGATATATACTTGGAAGGCTAGTGAGGGTAATGCATGATTGATTGGGGAAGCTTTCATTTATTGTCAGGAAGGAATCAATGACCGATGATGATGATTTTATGAGAAGATCATGAGAGTTTTTAGGATGTGCGCTGAGAGTGATGTCAACTCTCCTTATCATGTTCTAATTTGTAATCATGATAAGTTAGTATCCTATATCTGTGTGTGAAATTTTGTAGTGTGATCAAGTTGTAATTCAGGACACTAAAAAAAGTTATAGGAGTAGAGATTGGTTTTGTTGTGGAAAGCTCACTATTTTTATTTTTAAAGAGTGATTTTAATTTAAAAAACGGGGGAGGGGAGGGGGGGAGATCAAATTGTAAAAGTTTTTTTTGTTTTTGTTTATAGTATATGAGAGCTTTCTGATTCTAAATAGAGATGAATTGTTACTGTCCGTTATAAAAACATTAAAAGCTTCTGCCAACTGTACACGTACACATATGATGTGCATGAAGGAAACAATGCATATAATTATAAATGCATTATAATAAGCATGGATGGAATTTAATCAGAAGGAAGGAACAAATGAATACATTTTAAATTCTGGAAACACGTTTGAATACATGTGGTTTTGACGGAAGTGTTTTGTTGATGAAAAGGAAGGAAACAATGGCCTACTTTAATGCTTGGTTTATTGATAAATTCTCTAAACCTGTGGTAGAATTAGGGATGCTTAGGAGATGATCTCATAGATTTATATCTGATACAGGCACTTCCTCTTTCATGGTTAATATATTCATTTTGTGCATTCTTTGTTCCAATACAACATACACAAATATACATTAAAATGCAACAAATATGATATGTAAACAAACAATCCTTAGGACTAGAAGTACAGTGTATATGAATGTACAGTATATCACTTATCAAAGCTTTGTGTAAGACTCCATAAACAATTGAACATGTACAAGTAATGAACAAACATTCTTATTATTTTATGAAATCTATTTTGTCAGAATTCAGTTTTGTCCTTATTGTTTGAGTTTTGTTCATCACATTCCAATCAGTTTGGTTACATACATTTTCTTTTGAAAAAATAAAATTAATGTGGTTATTGAATATGGTAACTTTTTAAAGGCTTAATGTTGTTTACATTCAAAGTCAGTGATGTGTATGTCAAGTTTGAAAATGACAAAGTTTTATTGTACCATGTGGAAATTGTGTTTTAACATCCTTTTCTTGTGATATATAATTTATTTCCCCCAAATCTCTATTTTCTTTTCATTGCCTATTGATCTCCTATAGATTGGATGCATTGAGTAAATCCAGTGATGAAACGTGTGATGAGAGTGATATAGAGTTGATACAACACATCAATGTAGACTGTGCTAGACTCACAAGGTTACTCAATGGTAAGTATACTCCATCTTTAATTCATTCATTTTGTGGAACAATCGTAATATACTTCAGTTTCAAGATGAAATTGGAATATACATATTTGGTATGCATGTTCATTTTGGAGAGAGCCCACAGCAAGATGCAAAGATTCTTTGATGAATGGCACCCAACATATAATGAGTAAAGATGTATATGGACAAGTGATATTGTAAACATGACTAGTCTATAAAGTCAATTCAGACCTTTCATTGAACAAGGAAATACAAAATAGTTTCATGATGTGATGATTAAAATCATTGAAGAGGTTCAAATTAGTTCAAATCCATTCTTATAATTTTTGAAACTCATGAGACTACCAATATCAGTCAAGAAATATCTCTCATTTGTTTAGTTTCCTAGTATTCAGATGAACGATTATCTCTGGTGGAATGCTCAATGGCTCAAATCCTCAAAGGAGGTTTAAATTTAACCCATGGTTTTAACCCTCATTTACATAACCCATGGTTTTAACCCTCATTTACATAACCCATGGTTTAAAATTGGCGCAAATTAAGCATACCTTGCCTTGCGCGCGTCTAATATTGGACCTCTGACTGTTTTTTACGACTGTTTTTACTGACTGTCTCACTTAATCTTGCGCTAATTTTAGACCATGGGTTATGTAAATGAGGGTTTAAACCATGGGTAAATTTAAACCTCCTTTGTGTATTCGGGCCAACATGTTTTCTTTTCTTCATTATTTCAAAGTATCGAGTGAACATTGTGGTTATGTTTGTTTCATGTGTGTTTTTGTTTTATCCAGAAATCATCAGTAAATTCCACACTTTGAAGAGAAATGCCATGACTGTATTAGCACAGAGCCTTGAAAAGGTAATCCATTATCTATCATTTATTTGGTATTTGCTACTTGTGTAATATTGAAGAGTAAATGTCTGTAGATACAGGCATGGCATACAATGATTTATTTAAATTAATATAACTTACTAAGAAAGATTTTATTCATGTGAAATTCTATTTCTATTATATTTTTTAATGGTACTGTTTATTGGGCAAAAACCAATCATGAAAGCAGTAAATACCAAACTGGAAAATATAAAGAGTGTTGTGATAATGCTGGGAATAGAAAATGATTAAATAAAGTTAATCCAAAAGTCTTCTTTTCAAAACCTTGACACTAGACGTATCAACATTGACAGCTGTAGTTTTGTTCCGTCTCCCCCCCACCCCCCCCCCCCCCCCCGCCCTCTTATTTTGTTGTATATTTTGTTGTTGTATAATTATGAGTGTTTAACAAAATAGGAAGGGGCATTTTTGTTGATTTTGTGAAAACCTTTTTATTTCATATTTGTTTGTTTGTCTTATTACATGGTACAGGCCATCTGGAACTGGATGGACAACTACCCCGTGGAATTCATGCAACTTCAAAGATACCAACACAGAGACAGTGATGGTAAAAATCATCTTTTATCCTGTGAAACCGGTCTATAAAGACCACCCAAGAGAGACAGGAAAAATGGTCTTTGTAGACAGGTGGTCACTGTATATTATTAAGTGTAGGGTAAATGACTGATGTACAACTGTAAGTGAGTGAGATGATTACATTTTTTTATTGTTAATAGATTGAGTATCATAGACAGTACCTCAAATTGATGCATCAGTTATTATTTGCTTATAATGGTAGGAAGTAGAGAAGGAAAACAAATAAAATGGGGAAAAAATGATAATTATACATGAAGGCAATATTTCCATTTCATGTATATTACCACTGCTTACAATAACATTTTAATGAAGTCTAAATCCATTAAACTCTCATTTCAAACAAAACAACAAAATTAGTAGAATAGACATAAGAAATGTAAGACCTCAATTTTGCTTTTTGCTTTGTTTCATTGATTGTACAGGTGTGAACTCTCGTCTAGGACTAACCCCACACCACTGTGCAGAATGCTGTGAGAAGCTCTTTGACCTAGCAGAGAGTCAGCAGGAATCAGCCAAACGAAAGAGCTCTATGCTTCTACTACAGGTCATGCTGCTAGTATTATGCCCTGTAAGTAATACTCACAACTGTCATCAGTTCTGCTCTGGCAGCTGTTGCTCTGCTTTCAATATCCTGGACTAACTGATATTCCTAGACATAATATCCTAAATAAAATGTCTATCCTTGGCCCAACACTACATCTAACCCTTAACCTAAATTCCAATCACAATCATATCCCTAACCTGTTTTCTGATGAAAGATTGCTCCGATCAAGTCGCTGGAGGAAAGGTCCCACTACCCTCTTTTTTTTTAAGTCAGTTGTTTGCATATGAAACAAGAACTTTACTTGACTATTGTGATATAAACAATCTTTCCAATAGAATCTAACTCTTTCTGATACTTGCCAATTTACCAATACTTAAACTTCTACTTCTTTTACTTAGAGGAGTAATCATATTTTATGGCAGAGAGGGAAAGAGTGATTTCAGTAGTATTCCTGCAGTCTATTCTGATGAGTGCTTCTGTTGATGAAATGCTTCTGTTTATCGATGTTCAAAGCTCTTCTGAGTAGTATTGCATGGATGCCACTTTTCATGTGAAATCGTCAATACCTGGCCCTTGCAAGTGTTTACATGTCATATTTAAAGCTTTCTATGGTACAAGAAAGGGTCATTGTAAATGATTTCCATGCTTTCTCATTACTTTTGTAGATTGCTTTAAAAATGCCCTCAAAGCGACTTTCCAGTAGATTTACTTTCACATTGTTGTTTCTCCATTTTGTTTGTATTTTTGTGTGCTTGTACTATTTCTTCTCCATTGCGCCACAAACACATTACCGTATTTGCCGGCGATAGGGCCGCACCGCCACATAGGCCGCACCCCCAACTTTGACATTTCGTAGAGGAAAAAAAAAAAAAGGGACCAACCAAAGAAAATAATTGTAATTTTCCCGTAGAACTTTATTTTTCCTACAAACTAATACCAAAATTATCAATCATTTTATAAATTTACAGGAAGTTTACCTAAAAAATGATTAGTAATTTAGCAAATCTTCTTAGGCAGATTAGCACATTCATGGGACACTAGAGGGCGCTTCGCATGCATACAGAAACCTGAATGGCCAACCTATCGCAGGGTGGAAGCATGGTGGAAGGATGTATCTTTTTTATAATGTTATCCGGTCTTACCCCTATCGTACCCTCAAATGGAGAAAATAAACAATCTTTTGTATTGTTATTAGAGATCTACCGAGGTCAGTTTGTCGCTTTAATTAATTAGATAGTCTCAATTATAATTCAGAATTATCTTACTGAAAAGTTGAGAACACCGATGATTGCGCGCTGTGAATCTCCGAAGGTGCATTGGATGTTAGTAACCAAAATCATACCTTACTCACACACTCTGTGGTGGGGAGCTACGGGGCTGGGAGTTGCTAACAAATCCAACGCACCCTCGGAGATTCACAGCCGCGCAATCATCTGTGTTCTTAAGGACATTTTTACAACTTTACAAGTACGAGTTTCTGGTCAGTTTTCTTCTTATTTCTTTGGTTGCACAAAGATTAAAAAGATAACTTCTTCAAATTTGCTGCTGACGTGGTTCAGACTAGATCTTGTCCGATGTGTTTTCAAGTCAATAATATATTTTGTTGCATGAAGTTGCTACAAATAATGGACGTGCTGTTTTGACTTGCGATTTTTACTCTTTCGGCGTATACGCCGCACCCCGACTTTTTGATATTTTCTCTTCCAAAAATACTGCGGCCTTTACGCCGGCAAATACGGTCATTTGAAGTTGGCGCATTACAAATACTCTATATTATGATTATTTGTTATTATTCTCTTTCCTCTTCTCTCATTTTCAGGGTCCATTAGCTGAAATCCTCCATTCAAATCACTTGAACCTATCACCAAAGCAAATGCAGAAGAAGCAGTTGCTTGACTCGTTACGTCGGTGGCTTGAGTCCCCTAGTAGTAGCAACAGACAGCAGATGGAATGGGCCGTGGTGGCGTGTGTCAAGCTCTGTAAGGCTGCATCCTATCTGCAGAACTCAGAGGGAAACGCACTCTATGACTGGGTGCTCACGATGCTGAAGGATCTCAATGTGAGTAGTAGCAATCAAGGATCAACCTTTTAAAAAATGCCCGAGGATATAAACCTACTTTCTAGCCTTTTTATAGGACAGTTTAATTTTGTTATAAAAGACATATTTCTAGTTATGCCAATGAGTTTTAAACTTTAGGAACCAAATGACCTGTTAGGGTCCCATGCAGTAAAACAAAAATGTATATATATATTTTGGGGGCTCCATATCCAATGTTTTGTAAATTTTGGGGGCTATTTTTTCAACTTTCAGGGGCTCCTCGTTCCATTTTGGGGGCTACTCTTTTCAGGAACTACTTTGTTTCATAAAGTTTCTTCTCAATAACAAAGGCTAAAGTTCTACAACAAATTTGCTCTCAGCCAATACAATGCAGTGATTTCTGTAGCTTATAACTGTGATTGATTGAAAACAAATTATAAAACAGGGACACGGTCCAGGTTTCAAGATTTCTTAAGGAAGTTATCCATTGTATGGAATTAAATCAAGCAGTTATTTTTTTACTCAGTCTTTGCTGTTAAATTGTACTTCTGTATCATTGAACAGACATAAATCTTTTTGTTTTAATCAAAGAAAGATGATTAACAATTCACCCTCCCTCTTCTACAGCTCCAACTGTTCTGCCCGTCGCGTCCCCTACGCTCTCAGGTAGACGTTGAGTTGCTGATAGACAGTGCTGTAGCGTGTTACAGACTAAGACCATCAGTACCAGAGCATTTCAGGACCTGTCTTCAGGCTCAATCACCCACTGTATTCCATCTGGTTCTGGTCCAGTCTCTTCATACTATTGTAACAAAGGTATTTACTTAATTAGCTAATTTAACTTTCAAAAAATGAACTTGTATATAGATATTGTTTCAAATTACTCTTGTTGATAAATTTTTGATAAATGTTCATAAAACTGGTGGGAAAGGATTAATGTGTTACCACAGCTGCCAACCATTACGTTTTTCACAGAATTATTCTGTTTTTTCCTCCAAATTACGTAGTCGTTTTTTCTCCATAAAATTTGTTTAAAACAAAACAAAAATTATAATATACCGCACATCAACCGCCCTCAAATGTTTATTTGATCACAATTCAATAGAAAAATAAGGTTAAAACATAATTAAAAACATACTTGAATAAAAAAAATATTCTCAAAAAGTTGAAAAAATACCTACTTGTAAATAAACTATAGGTCCTAATATGGAAAAAACAGCATGAGAAATGGACACTTCTGCATTCGGAAGTGTGTCACGCGTGGTTGTAAGTTTCGTTTTAATTAATTCCTATGTTTGCTAGAAATTCCTTCTTTTTTGGGGCATCAAGGTTCCTTTCTTTTGTCACACAAGGTTGGCAGCTCTGTGTTACTGTTTAAGGTAATATGGAGAACCAGTGATATTCAAAGTTCAATGATCAAAGTATAAGAAAAGCATTTGCTTCCTTAAACATAGTTCAAGCATGAAGGTAAATGTAACTCAACAGTTTAGAATTGATGACACTTTTCTTGCATGTTTGTTGTTCTATCTTTTTAATTTGTTGCTCTTTGTTAATCTTTTCCTAGTCTCACATGCCTTGGTGGCCAAAGATCGCTCAGCTCTACTGCTTCTCTGAGAACCTTAGGAGATTGTTTGAACACTATCGCAAATGCAACCAGAACCACAACACTGCAGTCAGGAACCCGGTAAGTCCATTCAGAACTTAACTAGTCTAGTGTTTCACAAAGACTAAGATCGACTTTAAGTTGAACTTAACTATGGCAGGCCGTTCATGCCACTAGTTGCTCTCAACATTGGTCTCTCAATTATAATCATTAGATAATACTTTTTTCCTACAATAATGAACTATCAAAAAATGTGAATTCTGTACGTGTAGATTTGTGACTGCGATTGGTACGTCCCTTGAGAAACCAATGCAAGTAAATGATGAGAGAAAAAAGTGGCATGAACGACCTGCCATAGTTAAGTCCAACTTAAAGTTGATTTTAGTCTTTATATATATATAGGATTTTATTGAAATCAAAACATCAAAAAACCAAGAGCAAACAGTCCAAAGACTGACAACTGTCTTGGGTACAAAAATATAATTTAAATCAAATATACATAATAAAATAGAAGTAATGAATAAATACATAAGTTACATAAGTTAAAATATCAAATAACTAAACTATTATCAATAAATATTACAAAAAGAACATATAAACAATAAGTATACATCATTACAATTACGTCAAAAGAGGGCTCTCGAGCTGTGCAAAATCTAAATCAGGTACAGACCTAGAGTCCAATAAAAGAAAATTAAAATGCATAAGACTGGGTTTAAAAAAGATCAATAGTGAAAAGAGGGGAATATGTCAGCTAAAGAATAATTTTTTTAAATTTAAAGTATTGAGAAGGTACAAGTAACATACAATAAAGAAATTCCCAAGAGAGCATAGTAAGAGAATAGAGTAAGATAGAGGAAGAGAGAGGGAGAAAATAAGAAAGGAGAGGAGAGAGGGAGAGAGAGAGAGAGAAAGAGAGAAGGAAGAGGATAGGAAGAAAGTTAGGGAAATATCAATACCATCTGTAGAATTTGTAAAAACAGTCCAGGTATTCAACATTGTAGACATCATTGCAATTAACCCGAAATACATGAAACGTACAATAAAGAAATTCCCAAGAGAGCATAGAGAGAGAAAAGAGTAAGATAGGGGAGAGAGGGAAGAAAAGAAAAGGAGAAAGAGAGAAAGAGAGAGAGAGAGAGAGAAGGAAGGGGATAGGAAGAGAGTTAGGGAAATATCAATACCAACTGTAGACTCTGTAAAAACAGCCCAAGTATCCAAGCATTATAGACATTGTAATTAATCTGAGATACATGTAACATACAATCTGTAGAATTTGTAAAAACAGTCCAGGTATTCAACATTGTAGACATCATTGCAATTAACCCGAAATACATGAAACATACAATAAAGAAATTCCCAAGAGAGCATAGAAAGAGAAGAGAGTAAAACAGATGGAGAGAAATAGGAAAAGAGAAAGGGGGAGAGAGAGAGAGAGAGAGAGAGGAGAGAGAGAGAGAGAGATCTGTAAAATCTGTAGACTCTGTAAAATGAGAACAAGTATCTAAACATTGTAGACAATAGACATTATTGCAAGAATTATGAAATACATGTACATAAAGGGAAAAGAAACATGTGTAATCTACCAAAGAAGAATGGAAGAAGAAGGAGGAGGAAAAGAGAAGAATTTGAGAAAGAGAGGGGAAAACACCAGAAAGGAAATTAGAAATTGATAGATTTACACAAGTTTCATCATGTTGATTACCTTCACTGCCTGTGGTATAAAAGAATTTTGGTATCTGGATGTACGGCATGTTGGTTGGCAAAGAGGGTCACTGTTTCTTAACTGGCGAAAATTTGGTAAGGAATCCCTACGTGGAGGGAGCATGGAAGAATGTCTGGATTGCAAGAGTGATTTAACAAAATTTATGAACAATTGTTGTCGTCTATCTGCAAGGGATGGAATCTGTAAAACTTGAAGGGCGTGAAGGTAATCAACATAATTATATCCCAAAATGATACGGCAAGATCTTTTTTGGACTCGTTCGATCTTGTTCGACTGATTGGCAGTAATAGATGATGACCACACTGGGGAGGCATATTCAACTAACGGTCTAATATACATAATATAAATAGCAACCAAATCCTCTAGTGGAGCTTTGTGTTTTCTAAGAACACAAAGGATGTAAAAACGTCGTGATGCCTGTTTGACAGCATTCTCGACTTGTCTATCCCATTTCATATCAGACTGTAAGTGCACTCCCAATAACTTAACAAACTCAGTAGGCTGAAGGACAGAGTCACTGATGCTAACTTCGGGCATAACAATCTGGTTCCGAAGGAAAGAGATATGCAATACCTTACAGTACTTCTCAGGCTTAGGGGTCATCTGATTATCAACAGAACACTCGGTGATCAAAGATAAATGATCTTGCAATACGGAGGGTTGAGATTTGTGTCTGATTTCAGCGACACTCAAATCATCAACATATTTCCATCTCAGAGGAGTAGAGGTTGCAACATCATTTATCATGATTAGGAAAAGAATGGGACCGAGCCTCGTACCTTGCGGTACTCCACATGTAACAGGCAGGGGCCCACTAAAGGTAGATCCTAAACGTACACAGTGAGATCTGTTCTCCAAGTAGCTACACAAGAGAAGGATAGTATTTGGATCAGTACCTAAATCAAACAACTTCTCAATCAGCACATTGTGATTGATGTGATCAAATGCCTTAGCATAATCAATAGTACAGACTGAGGCAACATAACCAGGTTTGTCAAGACCTTTCAAGATCGAATCGATCATACTTATTAAATAATGAGAGGTTGATGATCCTTTCATATTACCGAACTGTCTTTGTGAAACATTCCCTGGGGATACAATCAACAGTGGTGTTTGGTGTGAGGTTGCAATGGCAAGAAGATGCAGATTGAGATGAAAAGAGTGTAATGAGCTGGCCTTGATCCTAGCTGTTAGAATGTTTACAATGAGAATAAAATGCAAGATCTATAAAGCTTGTGTTAGAGCAGGGATGGTGTCTGGTTCAGAAACTTTCAATGTGAAGACAGGAGAACAGAAAGAGCCATAAGAGAAAAAAAGAGAACTTTTGATAGGTATCGGACAGGGGTCAATTCAATGATATAAATATAACGTATGTTCACTTCCAAAGAAAAATAAGCTCATAGGACCAAAATATGGAGCACCCTGCTGGTGAAAAGTATATGATGTTTTTAGGGATCAAGGAAGCAGATGACTAGAGCTATCAAACATGACCTACTTACATCTACGTTGTATCTTTGACACATACATGTATGAAGATATTGAATAGTGGGTAGCCATGCTACATACATGTATAGCTCCTTGAAATGCTTATAATTTAATACATATTCAAACTATTTGATATGGGCAGAAAAAGAATGACTTGATTTATCTATTATCTCTTATTTATCAATTAAAGAATTTGAACTGCTTGTATGATCTGTAAAAATGTTCTTTTTAGAATTCCTGAACCACGTGTATGACCTACTTTGATTAACTTCCCTATCAAAAAATGAGTAACTTGTCCATGTTTAAAACATGTAATGAGTCTTTTAATTGTACACATGACCAATTCAGCCATTGGGCTGCGATACATGCTTTTAATAAACCATGAATTATGATTATTAATTATTATTCATTATTATTCCTTTATTATTGTACCTGATACAGCCAAGCTTGACGACACTGAAATCCAAGATGCCAGGCTGGAAGTCAAGAGACAAGTCAAGTGAAGACTTCCCCAGCGCGGTCTTACTCTGGCTTGTCAAACTAGTCCATGCTGATCCAAAACTCATGCTGCATGTAAGTCATATGGTTAGACTCAATAGGTAATAGCTGGGTGGAGATTGGCAAAGGTAGATAACATCTTGATGCAAGAAATTCCTGTTGCAATGAATTTATTGAGACCATGACCTTACAAAACACTTTGTTACAAGTAGAGTGTAAGTTAATAGGACCCACCTTTGTACCTTTGCGTGGAGGAAACAGAGGTGGGAACAAAATAGGGAGTCATAGGTATCATAAAATGAATCTGGTTGTGATTTATACATTATATTCCAATATACCTGGGCACCGTCTTATAAAGAGTTACCATTGATCCAAATGAACCATAAGTCCTCCAATCAATTGCAAGTTTGCAGTCTCTTATCTCTTAATATGTACATAGTTACGATTGATATCAATCATGAATAAGTTGTGATTGATATCAACTCTTTGTAAGACGGAGCCCTGATATCCACAAGGCAATGAGCATATCTCGTCCATGATAACCTCCTTGTACAGAGCCATGGATCAGCGGGACATGTCATCCAGAACAACACATACCAGCTGATCACAGGACTAGTAACTCTAATGTGCCAGTATTCAACCATTCCAGACATCTCAGTAGAAGCTATGAAAGCTCTCCTTACACTCCATCAACCTGGCAACGTAGAGCTTTGGAATCCTGAGGCACCCATCGCAACGTTCTGGGACATTAGGTAAGTTGTCTCTCCTTTGTAACTATTGTAAACTTGTAGAAGAAGCTATGAAAGCTCTCCTTACACTCCATCAACCTGGCAACGTAGAGCTCTGGAATCCTGAGGCACCCATTGCAACATTCTGGGACATTGGGTAAGTTGTCTCTCCTTTGTAACTATTCTAAACTTGTAGTAGTAGCTAAGAAAGCTCTCCTTACACTCCATCAACCTGGCAACGTAAAGCTCTGGAACTCTGAAGCACCCACTGCAACATTCTAGGACATTGGGTAATACCTTGAATATACCAATACCTTGAATGCCAAGCTTCCAGGTCTAACTTCAAGGGGGTAGTAGTAGTAGTAGGTTTCAACTATTCTAAAATGTTCCAGTAGAAACCAGGAAGGCTCTCCTTACACTCCATCAACCTGGCAACGAAGAGCTCTGGAACCCTGAGCACCCACTGCAACATTCTGGGACATCTGGTAAATATTGTCCAGTTGGACAATCCCAGCACTCTTTGACTGCTGTCATCTTGATACACCGTTGATTACAGTGTATGAGAAACCATTTTCAAGGGAAACAACAAATGTGGCCTTTGTAGACAGGTGGTCACTATTAAAAGCAGGTTTGACCTAGATGGGTGTCACCAAAGTATAATCATGCAACAATAACCAATACTTTAACCTTGTGAAGAAGCTTTAGACCAATCTGTTTGTGTTGCTGATTGTGTTCTTGCAGCTCTTCAGTGTTGTTCTCAGTGGCCCAGAAGCTTCTTACCCAGCAGATAATCAACACCACTGAGGTTCTCAAGTGGCTCAGTGAGGTGCTCTCCTTGAGAAACAGATTCCTCAACAAATACAAGGACCATGCTACCGTAGATTCCAACATTCCACGAACAAGGGAGGCACAGAACAAGTTAGAGGTATGTTATATTGAAATTGGTCAAATGGCAGGCAAATAGAAAGGAGTTTGAATTTCACTTCAGACCAGTATTTGGCATCACAAATCGAACCAATATCACTCTGATTTTCCTCGATTGGGGAGTAAGTTGACTTGTGGAGGAAACATTCAATGGTTTCCTTTCATCTCATCTTCTAGGACAGGAGGGGGGGGGGGGTCTAATACAGAGTAGCTTTGCCAAAGACCTGTTTAGTGTTTAAAGGCAGGCTGTACTAGTTCAGCCAGAAGGGATTAGACTACCCAGCTAGCCTGCAAGGACCCTGCAAGGTCACTGGGACAGGTGGCTATCTCATTAACTCAGCTCTCAATTAACATAAGAAAAAGAGGATCATGGGGGACCAACAGGCACCGATTGGGGAAGTTTTCTATATAGAGGGAGCAAGTAGCTACAAGTAGGACAGTATGGCTTTAAAACTAGCTTCCATTGGTCTCTTACCGCTCATTGATAGTCATGCCCAGTCATGTTATCCCTTTATTTCATACTTTTTCTTTATTGTTTGTCAACATCACTGTCCTCTTTCTTACTGCATCTCTGTCACCAACTCTCTTATCGATTCTGTCTCTGGCCGCTTGTTTTTCTCTAATAATTAATATGTTTGTGTTTGTAAATGTACCTATGTTAGAGATAAAGACCGTTAGTGGTAAAATTGCGGTTCAAGGGTTTTGGGTGCAAAATATCCATTCAATATTGTTTAAATATTGCCTTCAGAGGTTTAGATGACAAAACTTTAACCTAAATTCGTAAAAAAACAGAAATATATGCCCAAATGTTCAATGTTGAAGTGCATTCGCGATATCTATCCAGGCCGGATCGATATGATAAATTACCAAATATATCAATTAGTAGGCGGTTTCCCGGCAAAATTTGCATCATCACGTATTAGTCAAAACATATTCTTTCACATGATTGGTAATGAGAGCTTGCATTTCAATTTTTTTTTTAATATTGTGTTTGTGTTTGTAAATGTACCTATGTTAATATGTCACCGTCTTTGCTTCTCTTTGTGTTGATAGTGTGTATTCATCATGAACCTATGGAGCTGTGACCAGGAGGCTACATCCACTGCCCTGTCCTGTCTGGGCCAGCTGTGTGAGGAGGCAGAGATATGCTGTGGTACAGATGACTATGCACTCACTCAGGTCGTACCTAACTATGGTGTCTACACAGAGCTAGCGCGCCTCCCACAAATAGGACCACAGGGTAATGATGTGCTAGGAGGGAGATGATAGAGAGGAGGATGATGATAGTGATGATGATGATGATGGATGATGGAGATGATGATGATAATGATGATGGGGATGAAGACGATAGTGATGATGATGACGATGATGATAATGATGATGGGGTTGAAAACGATAGTGATGATGATAATGATGATGATGATGAGGCCTCAAATAAAAACTTGTTGTATTGCCCTTTGCGACCGACCCAAAAATCTGAAAATCTACGGTCGGCAGTTTAAATGAAATATAAATGCATAAAATCAAATTATTTCAAAATTCTCACTCGTGCAAATCATGGATAATTATGAGCTGAAAATGATATCAATGGAATGATGATGCTGAAACACACATATTAAAGCATTAAAAACTGAGAAATATCAGCCAAAAGAGGGCGGGGAAAAAACGAGAGAAAAAAAAAAAACATTCAAATTTGAAAAATATAGACCCAAAGAGGGCGACAAAAAAAAAGTTTAAAAAAAAAAAAAAAAATCCGACCGACCGACCCATGTTTTGGCACCCACAGGGCAATACAACAAGTTTTTATTTTAGGCCTGATGATAATGATGACGACGATGATGGGGATGATGACAATAATGACGATGATGATAATGATGATGGGGATGAAAACAATAGTGATGATGTTGAAAACGATAGTGATGATGTTGAAAACGATAGTGATGATGTTGACAACGATAGTGATGATGATGAAGACGATAGTGATGATATTGATTAAAATGATTGCAATCATAATCACAATGGTGATGGGGAGGATAGTGATGATGATATATTGACTAACTTTCACTCTCCTCTTTTTCTCATCTTATGCAGAAAAAGGAGCTCAGAGGAAAAGGATATTTGCATCTTTGAGAAAGATTGAATATGTAACCGATGGCAACAGTCAGGTAATTTATGTTGATCTTCTTTCGCATGAAAAAAATTCACCCCAATTACTTTGTTTCTTCCATCTTTAATATTTAATATGAATATTTATTATAAGCTAATATTGAAAAACTAATGACATACATGCTCTTTTGTTAAATCATATAAAATTGAACACTGTAGAGCATCTGAAATACCGTACCTGAGTACAACTTAAAAGCAATCTTTGAGATGTCTATAAATTCCATCATATACTATTAAGGTACATTGAGACAAGAGACTGAGATTGAAGAGGTTCAGTCCTGCCTATATAAATACAACAAGGAACTCAAGTAACCCAAGTAATCTAGTTGACTTATCTTCAAGTGAAGTTTATAATGGAATTGTACCTTTTTAGTTGATATAGTTATTGAGAACGGAGAAGTTCTCTAATCATTAACCCATTGAGCTAGGTTTGTATTATGGTTTTAGAAAATCAATAAACTGAAATAATGATAATAGTACATAAGATTTGTATGGCGCCAAATCCACTTGACAATCAAATGCAGAGATGCCAACCGTTACGGTTTCGCCGTATTTGTTACGGTTTTAATGCTCTTGTTACGGCGTTACGGTAAACAATCAAAAGGTTACGGGGAAACGATAAATAAAAGTACATTATAGCGAATGCCGCCTTATCACATAGCCTCCGTACACAGGGCTGCATGTCGCACGCATCTACTCATAAGTTCACTGAATTTGACTACACTGGATAGACACTTTCGCGCACATGGTCCGTCCGCCGCCATCTTGTTAAATTCCGAAACGACACGGCCACCGTCATTACTGTTTTGATACTAGTATACTACGTGCAGTCGTGCATTTTTGGGGGGAGCATGGTGGTGGATGATCGTGCGCGCGGCGCCCGCAATACCCATTCAAAGTATAGTAGCGAAGACTTCGGTGATTCAGCGGGCGCATTGCAGTGCGGTATACGGTGTGTTGTTGTTCATGAACGCCGGGCCTAGCGGCCTGGGCTGGTGTGTCTGTGGTACTGGTTAGTGTACGCGTGCGTGTGTAGGATACGAGTTCTGCCGTTTGACTGTGGTTTTGAATTTGCCGTTCGACGCTTGAACGAGGTGTTTTCTTCCTGAATATTATCATGGATTCACTCAAAAGAGCGAGTACCCAAGGAGGAGATCCTTTGACTGCAAACAGATTAAAATGCACATTTTTATGCACATCTTTATTTTGGACTTAAAAATGGTAGGTTCGAAATGCAGTAAGAGTGATTGGGTGTTTGTGTACGTTTTCCGCGAAAATTATGCTGCAGTGTCTTGCGTTACGGAAAGACCCCCATTTGTTACGGACAAATGTGGTAAATGTTACTGACAGCCATCCTATAGGGTTGGCATCTCTGCAAATGCTCAAGGCGCCGCTTGTGCAAAAGATGAAATACATGATAAATATATACAAAAGTGCAATAAGAAAGGTACAAACATGAAAGGTAATGATAATCAATTATAAGCTTAAGATTAATGTTTAACACTTCACCAGAACTGCTATTTTTAATCCATTAAATTTTACTAATTATTCACCAGGCATGGGATGAGACATATTCCCTTTGGGAGACGTCGACCAGATCCTTAGGATTGTACAAGGGTAAAGGAGAGGACAGTGCATCGCTGGATAGTAAGAGGAATATGAGACGGGATGGCAAGGCATCACACATTGTACCACAGCCAAGAGAACAAGAGTTTGATGTAAGCTATCCTTTGGTCGTGCATCATCATTGTGTTCTCATTCAACAAAAACACGTTATGGTGACTGCCTTTTTTACTCAAGGGGGGCGTGGTTGAGGGGGAAACCCCTGGTATTAAGATCCCTAGGATTGTACAAGGGTAAAGGAGAGGACAGTGCATCGCTGGATAGTAAGAGAAACATGAGACGGGATGGCAAGGCATCACACATTGTGCCACAGCCAAGAGAACAAGAGTTTGATGTAAGCCAGCTATCCATTAGCCGTGTACCATCCTCATTGTCTTCTCATTCAACTTGAGATAATAATGATAATAATGCTAATAATGATAATAATAATTACATTTATAGGGCGCTTTATACAGGTGTTTCTAAGCGCACAGGTGGTGCTGTCAACCTCAGTAACATTATTCAACATGTTCAATAGCTTAAATGGATAAGAGTGCTGACAATAGCATTGAATAGTGACAATTTATGAGTAAATCACATTTAACAAATTCAGCCAGAAAAATATTTTTTGTATCTATTACATGATTGCTGGTTCCACATTACCATTTTTTTTTGCATATTGTATATTTTGTCTAAAACTCTAAATTTAACATGGCTGCAATTTTTCTTTTCGATGGGATAGCATTCATAGATAATGAGACTGGATCACATGAATCCTTATCAATAGTCATTGGTACACAAAGCTTCGCAAATTATGTGCTGTAACATTTCTTATCATGACAGTAAAACAAAAATTTTGCATCATTGGAGTTGAAATTCATTGCTGTGACTAAACCCAAAACATACACATAGTTACTCTTCAAAATGGCAAAAGGTTTATATTTGAATTCTGATAAATAATTTAAGAAATAATGTGGTAGGCGTAGGAAAGCAAATATACAATTATATTATGGTAAGAAAGCTTCTCTGATGCAAATCCTATGATCATTTTGAACCACTTAATGTTGATGTTGTGTTCCTGACTACTCATTTTTATTGTTACAGGAATGGAAGAACATGACTGGTTTCCTGTGTGCATCTGGTGGTATGTGTCTCAAGTCAAGGAACAGAAGACCAAGGTATGTATCTTCATTCTACCGTGTAAAGATATGTTTCGAGAATGAAATTATTGAATTGTCAAAATTGTTGAACAAAAAGTACTGCTAACATTTGTTTTAAATGAAAATGACAGATAGAGTAATATCAACTGTTTGTTATATACACTCTCTACTTCATGGGGAGCAGTCTAGCCATTAGGCATTTTAAAGTCAGGGAGAAGCAAATTGAATCACACTAACATTTTTAAGTTACTAGTTTGACATGTGAATGAAAAAAAGGCAATATTGATAGAATGCCTTTCTTATGGACAAAATTACTCATTACCTCTAAATCCAGAGTAAAATGTAAAATGATTAAAACTTTATTCTATGACAACTTTTTAATGATTTGTATTTCAATAGGCATCATTTTGTTCACCATTGTCATCTGTATTTTGTCTTAGGTTTGATTCACCATGTGAGGCAGGTCCAAGGCACATAGGAGCCCCAGTCCTCTCATCATCTCCAGTCACTGAGGAACCTACAGATCAACTCAAAAAGTGAGTCAATGCAGGAACCCAAGACCATACTTGATTATGATCGATAAGATTACTTCATGTGAAGAAATTTCATAAATTAAAATCTCTGTCTGTGGATTATTTTCCTATTTGAGCATCCAAAGTATTACAAGTCAAGCAATGCTACCATTTATTGTATTTACATATTTGTCAAGACTTTGAAGGAAAATGTCTATCCTTTGTTTGAATGCCCTGCAGATAGTTCCAGCCAAACAAAAAGTGCATTTTATAATAATGACATATATAGTGCATTAATGCTTTGAACTCTACTCTGTTGTCTCACAATGAGGTTATAAATAAAAACTTCTTACAACAAAGTGTGTTGCATGATTCATTGAAATTCGTTTGAATGTGGTTTCCATAGTTGTTCTGATGCCAGAATTCCTTTTATAACTTGCAAAAGCATTTCATAGAGTTTCTCTTGGTCCTTTTTTCTTTAGCTTCATGGCCAGTCTGCTGAGATTACTTGTGTGCAATAATGAGAAGCATGGTGCTAAGGTGAGTTCTTCTCTACGTCTTTCCTCTTTTTGCTATACTCTGTTGCTCTCTCTTCTTCTTTTTTATCATCTTGATCCATCTAGCTTTCTACCTTTTTGGTCACTCGCTCTTTGTTTCATGCTCCCTTGATTCACCTCTTCTCTTTTCCACTTCTTTCTTTCTCTCTTTTTGTAAAATAAACCTTGCGTGCCAAGCAGAAGTGCATAAATAGGAGGTGTCGTAATAGTTCAGTCAACAAAGTATTGATTTCCCTTTCTAACCCCCCTTTTGCCTGGCACACAGTGAAAATATATCGTAAAGGTTTATAAGCAACTAACTTTCATCTATGATGAAAATGGCCATTTTCATCAACTATTAAGTTTGTTTGTTTACAACAATTGTTGCACTGATTAAATAAAATATTTTGTACAATGTCTATGTCTTCACTGTCTTGATGTAAGCCTATCCACTTCATATTGTTTTATGATCCTGATTACAGGCTAGAGACTGTGTGAAGGAGATGATAGGTGAGGAGCTTGATCCAGCGCTCTATCCTCAACTCTTCCAACAGATCAAGGAATATGTGGATAAATTCTTTGACAGTAATGGGCAGGTTGAGACGACCGAGATAAACACGTTGTTCATCAAGCATGTGATTCAGGTGCTACGTCAGGTCCTTGAGAATGGGCATGAAGAAGAAGAGGTGGCTGAACATCTAGGCATCGTCAGTATAGAGGGTCTTATACTCTCTATCACAAGGTATGACTGGATGGTAGTCACGACGATGTTGCTGATGATACTGGTGATCATATTGGCGATGATTGTGATGATGATAACGGTGATGATTATGACAGTGATTACTGATGATGGTGGTTATCATATTGGTGATGATTATGACAGTGATGAAGGTGGTGATGGTGATGATGGTGATGATGATGGTGATGATGATGACAATGGTGGTGATGATGATAACGGTGATGATGATGACAATGGTAGTGATGGTGGTGATGATGATAACGGTGACGATGATGACAGTGGTAGTGATGGTGGTGATGATGGTAACGGTGACGATGATGACAATGGTAGTGATGGTGGTGATGATGATAACGGTGACGATGATGACAATGGTAGTGATTGTGGTGATGATGATAACGGTGACGATGATGACAATGGTAGTGATGGTGGTGATGATGATAACGGTGACGATGATGACAATGGTAGTGATTGTGGTGATGATGATAACGGTGACGATGATGACAATGGTAGTGATGGTGGTGATGATGATAACGGTGACGATGATGACAATGGTAGTGATGGTGGTGATGATGATAACGGTGACGATGATGACAATGGTAGTGATTGTGGTGATGATGATAACGGTGACGATGATGACAATGGTAGTGATTGTGGTGATGATGATAACGGTGACGATGATGACAATGGTAGTGATGGTGGTGATGATGATAACGGTGACGATGATGACAATGGTAGTGATTGTGGTGATGATGATAACGGTGACAATGATGACAATGGTAGTGATGGTGGTGATGATGATAACGGTGACGATGATGACAATGGTAGTGATGGTGGTGATGATGATAACGGTGACGATGATGACAATGGTAGTGATTGTGGTGATGATGATAACGGTGACGATGATGACAATGGTAGTGATGGTGGTGATGATGATAACGGTGACAATGATGACAATGGTAGTGATGGTGGTGATGATGATAACGGTGACGATGATGACAATGGTAGTGATTGTGGTGATGATGATAACGGTGACGATGATGACAATGGTAGTGATTGTGGTGATGATGATAACGGTGACGATGATGACAATGGTAGTGATTGTGGTGATGATGATAACGGTGACGATGATGACAATGGTAGTGATTGTGGTGATGATGATAACGGTGACGATGATGACAATGGTAGTGATGGTGGTGATGATGATAACAGTGACAATGATGACAATGGTAGTGATGGTGGTGATGATGATAACGGTGACGATGATGACAATGGTAGTGATGTGATGATAACGGTGATGATGATGACAATGGTAGTGATGGTGGTGATGATGATAACGGTGACGATGATGACAATGGTAGTGATGTGATGATAACGGTGACGATGATGACAATGGTAGTGATGGTGGTGATGATGGTAACAGTGACAATGATGACAATGGTAGTGATGATGATAACAGTGACAATGATGACAATGGTAGTGATGGTGGTGATGATGATAACGGTGATGATGATGACAATGGTAGTGATGGTGATAACGGTGACGATGATGATGTCGCTGATGACTGTGGTGATCATATTGATGATGACAATGGTAGCAATGGTGGTGATGATGATACACTGATATTTGTTATGATTAGGAGGATGATCACAATGAAGATTGTGATCACTGATGTTAATGAAAAGGAAGAGGAAGTGGGTGAGGAGGGGTAGCGGGAAGGGGATCAGTCATGATTGGATGTGGTTATTCAGATTAGGATTCTCAAATTGAATCTAATTTGACAATAATAGTACCGGTACTGTTATCGAGGTGATTTTGCTTTGATTAAATTGAATAGTGTGAAAGTTTGATTTCGAACATTCATAAACCCAGAGTTTTCAAAAAAGATTAATTTGTCTTTGTCATCATGCAGGTATGTGAGGAGACTAGACCCAAGCACTGCCAATGAGAATGTTGTACAGATCAAAGTCCAGCTATGCAAGCTTCTGTCCATGGTGAGTAGTATATGTATATAGATGGTATTTTAATCTTCTTTATCGACTGGATAGCTATATATATTTATTGAATTATTCTATGCAAAGCACATTTCAACTGTCATTAAAAAGAACAATGTATTCATGGCCTTGTGATTTATTATCTTATCCTATTCCATCCAGGTGCACTCTGCAGGCTAGTCTGCTCACAGATTTATTCCATCTGACAAACTTAAATTTGTGTGTTTTGCTAATTTCAGTGATCTGTTATTACTCTACTTTCGGTGTAAGTAAATTTTAAAGATTTTGTTAGAGATTAAAAAAATTGTGAAGGGTGAATTATTCATGATGAGAAGAATATGATGTAGATACCATTTGATGATTTTGTAAATTTCTTTGTTTGTGTTTAATAGATGATGAAGAGGAGAGACTGTCTATCCTTCAGGCAAGAGATCCGTTTTAGGAACAAGCTTGTAGACTATCTCTCTGATTGGATCTTAGGCTTCTCAAATGATGGTGCCACAGATGAGATCAAATCACTCACAAGGTAGGTGTCTTCTGTTTATGCTACTGGGACTATGCAGATGGTGACAAAACTAAGGAAATTTCATATTAAGCAGATTTTCAATTGAGTCCTTGAATGTATGTAAAGTTTGCCTTTAAGAAATGGTACTTCAAAGAATTTTTGCTCTTTATTCAGTGTTCAAGATTGTTTTTATTTACATACGCATAAGAAATGAGTATAGATACCATTTAAAGTAGTAATAGTTCATTGTTTTCATTTTTCTGAGCCATGAATGTAGCTGTTTTGTTGTTGTGCTGGAAATTTGATTGAGATAAGTAGATCTTGTTTTATCAATTATACCGTAAAATAGATTTTATCGGTGATGAAAGTTAATGGACAAATACATTTCTATTAACCAGTTGTATATGAAATAATAATAATAATAATCTGGATTTATTTAGCGCATAGTACGGAACATCGTCTCTAAGCGCTTTACAGATATTTTTACCCAAGTCATCGAATTCATTCACGTACAATGTGCACCATCTCTACTCCCTAGGGGGTATTCCTACCATATGGTCACCGTGAGGGCATAGTCAATTACTAACACAAATGCTTTTGTCATCCTACCGGGTCCCCATTTCTCTCTTGGGTATTGAGTGGCAAATTTAGATTGAATGCCTTTATTACAATAGCAATCAATCAGGAATGAACATTATTTGATTTTTTTTTTTATGTTTGCAGAGAACTTGATGAAGCTAGCATGGAGGCCATGGCGGCTCTGTTGGTAGCACTCCCTCTACAGCCAGAAGAAGGAGATGCAGGTGATATCATGGAAGCCAAATCAAAACTATTTCTGAAGTAAGTTTGATGTTTTCATTTAATAATGCTCTCCTTTTTCAAGATCAATTAAAGGCCCTCTGTACTACTTGTAGCTACTTGCTCCCTCTTTATAGAAAACAATGCCTAATCGGTGACCATTGGTCACCCATGATCCTCTTTTTCTTATGTTAACTGAGAGTTGAGTTGATGAGATAGCCACCTGTCAGTGACCACACTGTGTGGTCTAATCCCTCCTGGCCAAACTAGGACAGATCAGCTTTAAGAATAAAATTCCAATTATATGGGAACTTGGTTTGTCTCATGAACTTGACATTTTATGTGTCACAGAGATTATTTTAGCACTTAGAGACTTCAACGGAAGGGCTTTATGAGCACAGTTTTATTATTATTATTATTATTTTGATAAGCATACTTTTGATATATACATTGTAACATAACTAGTTTGTCTGAGATGTATGTGTTTATTAAGGCAGTGTATCAGAAACAGTTTAGAACTTCTAATGCAATTGCTTGTTCTACTGCATTCGATTTAACCTGGGTGCCTACAAATGTTCACAGGTGTAGGGCAGTATGAAATCAAACTGTAGAAAATGATATACTCTCTGATACCACACACTTTTGCATAAATGCACATTTGATTTCACAAATCCCTGAATGGTTGTGATTCATGTCACTTAATATCTGAAACACAACTCAGAATTTTTGAACAATTTGTGATTTGTGATTTTGTAAACAGTATTTCCCTCTTAATCATGATAGATCTGCAGAGAGTCATATTGTATGGATATTACTTGGACAGTGATACTTTGTATTGTATATCGAAAAGGGGCTCCAAATAATTTTCATCTGCTAATAGCCATTATGATAACAATTACTCCAACCGCTTGGAATTTTGAATTGTCCTTTCACAACTTTTTTCCCTCAAGTCTTACGCACATTTTGATACCATTTTCGTCGAAATTGGATATACCTGTAAGGCGTTACATAACAATTAGTATGCGCATGTCACCAAAAAAACAAACAAAAAATAAAAAATCCATCAAAATTTGCATAAATTATCATTATTAATTACATTAAAATAACTTTTTTGTGTTAGAAAAGTAGTTTCATATGAATAATGAGTTTCAACATTCAAAAAGTGGAGTTTGACACGTTTTCTGTAAAATGCATAAAATTAGCGCATTTTGCATAATTAATTAGGCTAACGACAAAAATTTGCATATTCGGAAAAAACTAATTATACCATCTTATTCCTTACGTAAATATCTACAAACATGCAAATTTTCGTGTTCATCGGACAATCGACGGCCGAGATCATAGGGGGGGCCTCCCAGGCCCCCCCCCCCCCCCCCCAGTCAGTGGGTGCTCAAAATAGCCCAGTACAGTAAGGGTTAATGATGTGATGGATAAGGGTTTCAAACATGTTTGATTATTGACTTATAGTTATAATAATGTTCAATTACTCTTCCTTCTCTTTGTCAGATATTTCACATTATTCATGAAGCTGCTGAATGATGTGATGGATAGAGAGGAGGAGAAGAGCGTTGAATCAACAAGGTCTCCTACTGAGACTAACAATCAGTCATCACTCAGGAAATGTACTATACAAGCTATGTCCAATCTTCTCAGTGCCAACATAGACAGTGGTCTTAGACATTCCATAGGTAACCATATCACCTTTCTCTTGATCTTAATATCCATGTCAGGTTGCAATGTGTATTATTCTGTTCTTGATTTTCTTCTTCTGCTGTTTTCTTTCTTGTTCTTTTTCTCTATCTGTCCGTAGATTTTGATATGTTGTGTTTATCAATTCTTCTGTGAATGATGAAGACTCGCAGTGCTTTAGATTGTGAGCAAAGGCTTTTAAATCCAGAAAATGTTCACCTCAAATTTGTTTTTAAAGTCTTCTTTACTTAGTAATTATGATGGTTATGGATGTTGTATAAATACAAATATTCAATGTTTTTCAATTGTGAGATTGAAAACTATTGTGATGAAATATGCAGTCGTTTAATTTGAATGTGGTTACATCTCTCTGCATCTCAGTCGCAAAAATAAAACACAAAATATTTGTACATTAATGTCTGTGTACTTGTATGTACATTAAAGCTGATGTGATTTCCATATGTCTACTGCATACTCTGTCCACTGTATTTTCCCCATAGAACTGGGCTATCACCCTGATGTCCAGACGAGGGCAGCCTTCATCGAGGTCCTGACCAAGATCCTCCAGCAAGGGACAGAGTTTGATACCCTAGCTGAGACTGTGCTAGCTGATCGGTTTGAGAGGCTAGTCGGTCTCATGACCATGCTGGGTGATAAGGGGGAACTCCCCATCGCCATGGCCCTGGCTAATGTCATTGCTTCATCCCAGATGGTAATGTTCTGTCTTCCCCAAACAAAAATTAATTTTTAAAAATCACTTCAGATATCAAGAGATTATTATTGATAGCTGGTCACACCAGTATTCCTTGTAAGAAGCGTCCCTCATTGGCCAATGTGATGGTTTGATGCTGCTGGCATGATTTTGTATGTCTTTATTGTATTATTTCTTTCTTTTTCCTTAAAAAAAAAGTTAAATAATAAAGTATTTCTATGACATGAAACAAAAGAACTTTGTTGAGCACACAATGTTTGAATGTTTAGATGTATACTTGTATTGGAGAAATGCAACATTGCATGGCGAAGAAAGCAACTGGATCTTCTTCCATTGACATTTATTAATGACTTGTCGGACAGGTACATGTATGTGGCAGTGATTGGAATAGATTAATAACAAAATCATCCTTAATGATCCAATTCATCCTTTTTTCTGTCCTCAGTTGAGGAGAGTTTATCTAACCCGTTTTCAAACTGTTTACAGTGGAACCTGCTTTAGACACTCTCTACAAAGACCATCTGTCTCCAAAGACCATGTTTATTGTTTCCCTTGAAAATGGTTTTTCATTGAATCATGTACTATATGCACCTCTACATTAAGACCTGACCACCTGCCTATAAAGACCACTTTTCTTGTCTCCCTTGGGTGATCTTTATAGACAGGTTTCACTGTATTAGTATCCCATGTTAAAGAGCTACCTTTATCTATTCATAGGATGAGCTAGCCAGGGTTTATGTGACTCTGTTTGATGCTAAACACTTGTTAAAGAGATGGTTTATTGATTTCAAACTTGACTGAATTTGGTATCATTGCAATCGAAAAATTACACTGAGTAAAATCATTACATTTGTGTAACTTGTACATTCGAGCGAAATTTATAAAAGTTGATTGAACTTGACGAAAAATCAACCCACTCAACGCCCCCAAAACATCGTAAGTCAGCTGATTTTTGAAGTGACGACACAATATGAACAGCGGGCCGCTCAGCTGAAATGATTGACGACGGTGCGAGATGCAGTTTGCGTGCTATTCACATGTATTGCATTGACTCTCGAGTACCGTACCCATTTATACCTAACGCTTTTTACCTTCATCAAAATCCCCTGGAAATATGGATATGGACGAAAACATACTTGAGTATACTCCAGAAGGCTCCTCCATGGCATGGTTTTGGTTCTTAATCTGACGTTAGTCTAGATAAATGGTATATAACTTCCAAAAAGCGAGTGAATATATCGTCGATGTAGCGTTCAAGTTTCCCGTAGCTGGTAGCTGTGCGTGCGTACTCTGTGCATGTACTATGTGTGCAATCAACCTCTATATGCGTGCATCACATCTAGCGCAGCTTGCTAGCCAGCCTAGCCTGTAGCCCGGCGCTCGAGCTAGCTGTGAATCGCGAACCGGACTGATCTGTTTCTCTCGGTTTATCAGGTCCTATACGACTTAATTTATCAAAAATGTAAATTAATCAGCCTAATCACACATTTTTGTGATGAATATCTGGACAATTCTATGTAAATTTGTCGCCTATTTTACTCCAAAAGAGTCGTTAGGTCAGCATGCAAAATGTCCTTTGCCTTCCCAAATCAGATACATACACGCTGAAGTGCCCTCAGAATGTGTGATTAGTTTTCCGATTTTTATGCTCAAATGTGACGGAAAAAATATAAAAATCAAACAAACATTTGTAGAAAGTATCATTTATTCAGTGTATCTCGTTCAAAATGCCCCAAAAGAGGAAATATCACCACTGGCGGTAAATATACAAACAACGTTAACCCATATCTGAAAATTGCAATGGGTATCCAACATTGTCCCGAATGTGTGATGTAGGTAATTGTTCATATTGTGACGTCATCGTTTCGCATGTAAAATAACGCCGTCAATTCACTTAGTGAGTGGGTTCAGGAAAGGGTAACACAATTGCATTTAATTCATTCCTCACAACAGTGAGGGCTTCAAAAGTACTTTGCTCATTTTGTTAATGTTCTCAGCAATCTGTAGAGGTGTAATTTGCTCATTTTCCACATTTCAATGAACCATCTCTTTAAAGAGCCACCTTTATCTATTCATAGGATGAGCTAACCAGGGTTTAGGTGACTCTGTTTGATGCTAAAAACTTGTTAAAGAGCCACCTTTATCTATTCATAGGATGAGCTAACCAGGGTTTATGTGACTCTGTTTGATGCTAAACACTTGTTAAAGAGCCACCTTTATCTATTCATAGGATGAGCTAGCCAGGGTTTATGTGACTCTGTTTGATGCTAAACACTTGTTAAAGAGCTACCTTTATCTATTCATAGGATGAGCTAACCAGGGTTTATGTGACTCTGTTTGATGCTAAACACTTGTTAAAGAGCCACCTTTATCTATTAATAGGATGAGCTAGCCAGGGTTTATGTGACTCTGTTTGATGCTAAACACTTGTTAAAGAGCTACCTTTATCTATTCATAGGATGAGCTAGCCAGGGTTTATGTGACTCTGTTTGATGCTAAACACTTGCTCTACCAGCTGCTCTGGAATATGTTCTCAAAAGAGGTAAAGGTATATACTTGATGTTGAATGGAACTAACTCAGGTTGAGTATTACATGTTCAATGTGCATGCATGTTGGGAAAGTAGAGGAGCCCTTGGGGAGGACGGGGAAGGGGAAGCGTGAGGGGATGGGAAGGGTGGGGGGGAGGAGGGTGAGGGGGAAGGGCATCTCACGATAGCAAAAGAATTGAGGAAGAAATTTGGCGTTTATAGTGACTGCTCTCCTCTAGTTTTCTCCTAGTAGCCATTAATGAATTTCAACACATCTTGATGTAAATGAAATTCCATGTTTCTGATACATGTATACATGTTATTTTTACTGCATCCAATACCTCTTTCAACCCCCCCACCCCCCCCCCCCCCCCAATAAATAAAAGACCCCAAAAAGACAAAACCTTACTAATTTGATTGACGGGTAGGTTTCGTGTAGGTCATTAATAGCATTGAGTAAAAAAAGGGAACTTGTTCTTGTATTTTATAGTGATTGTATTGTGTATATATGTGCGTTGTTAAGGTTGCATAATAGCTGGGGGAGGGGGGGGGGGATGGGTAAGGTCTACAATCAAGCAGATTGCAACAGTTATACCTAGATTGCATGCAAATGTGAATACTTGTGTAGTGTTTGTTCTGAAGAGGGATTATCAAGTGAATACGACATTGGATTTCACTTTTGATATTTTCTTTTAAAATAATTACTCAGTGAAAAGAGACAAAGACATTTCTCATCCCACTTCTTAATAATTCCTCTGATAATCCAACTTACTTGTGAGCACATTTAATGAAACATAACTCGCTCACCATCGTGCAGGTTGAGCTAGCAGACTGCATGCAGACCTTATTCCGAGGCAACAGCTTAGCGTCCAAGATCATGGCAGCTTGCTTCAAGATGTACGGTCAGAACTACCTCAAGCTCCTACTGCAACCCTTAGTCCAAGAGATGATGACCGGTCCATCCAGTCACGTCCGCTACGAGGTGGACACGGCTCGTATGGAAGCTCATGAAGAGGAGAACCTTCCTGAGTACCAGGCAAGCCTAATGCAACTGGCCAAGAAGTTTTTCATTGCCATTATAACTTCTGTTGATAAGTAAGTGTGGAGTATTTCCTATGAGGAAACATGATATAATTCAAAGTATGAAGAGATATCGTTCAGAGCCAGAATGGCATTAACACTGGCTTAAAGTATATGGCCCGTATTCTGAAGTCAGGTTTAACTTTAAACCTAGGTTTAAGTCTAGTCTAAGCCTCGCCTAACTCTCAGATTTAAACCTAGGTTTAATTTTGCGTTTCTGAAGTCAGGTTTAACTTAAACCTAGGTTTAAGCCTGGTCTAACTCTGTGGAAATTGTACACATATTTAAACCTGGGGTGCACCTAGTTTAAGTCTGGCTTAAGTCAGGTCTAACTATTTGTTGGATATTCAGAGGAGAAGAAGGCACCATTAAAAGGCATTACGACGAATTATTGCAAATAATAAGACCGGAGAGACCTCTTGTGGAAAGAAAAAAACCTTTCACAATCATGGCGACGATGATTTTTTTGCATCGCTGTCATTTTTAAATACCAAACAAACAGCGATTTGCACTGACTCCAGCACTAGAGAGACACACACACATCGCTTGCGGATGAAAGTGGGCCTTGCGATTTTATGCCTTCGGCAAGTTTGAACATTAATTTGGATACTTCATTTGCTTATTGAATCTTTATGCCTAATATTTTCTAAGTCTTAAGATTTTATATTTTATATAAGATTGTGTGATTTGTATAGTACGACAATCCTTGAAACTAAAAAGTTGCCAAAGTAAATCAACACGCATCACTTTGTTGCAGAGGAAAACAAATATAGTAGCCCCATACCTTTAGTTTGACGTTATGCTCACGTAGTTTTGAAACTGTGAGTGCAATGCACATTTTTGAATTGCGTCCCAACGATGTAAACAAATGCGAGTTAAAATAAAACTGTAGGCCTAAGGTTGAATTAGAATTAAGAGTAAATTAATGAAGAGCTAAATCTATATTTATAAGACAATCATGGATTAGCATAATTAAGAGCCAACGAGTGTGTTAAGCCGGAACTCTAGAGTTTTGGGTAGAATCTAATCCTACAATTTCTGCCCTAGATCTAGTCTAGACTCTAGACCGATTACTATTAGGCGCGCCTAGTCTATTAATACTATGATGTCAAAACATCCATAACATCCTAAAGATGCCCCAAAAGATGCACTAGAGCCAGAGGTCTAGATCTAGATCTAGATATCTAGATCTAGACCTAAATAAGATTAAAATGACTAAAAGAGAAATGATCACAAATACCTTCTTGATGCAGAATAACTAGTCCAAAGTCAACATTGAAGCTCATATAATATGGTCGAATTTCAAGCGTTTTTTTTTAGGACAATGCAATATTTCTAAACTGTGTGTACTTGAATGAATGAATGCGCGCACGATCAATGATATGCGCGCACGGTGACCAAGAAGGAGATCATGATACCCGAGGTATCCGATACCCGACACGTCGTTTCGAAAAAGGATTCCATTGTCCTAAAAAAAAACACTAAAAATCAAACAAATGAGCTTCTGCAATGTTGACTTTGGACTAGTTATTTTGCATCAAGAAGGTATTTTTGATCATTTTTAGTTTCTCTTTTAGTCATTTAAATCTTATTTAGAGCATTTTTATGATGTTCTGGAAGTTTTGACCAATCTGGGCATACAGAAATTGTAGAATCCTGATTTTTGTATTATTTATTTTTCGTAAAGAACAATTCCACCTCGATTCAGACTTTTTCAGCAGTTTAACAATAAATCAAAGGGTAAAACAAAACAAAAAATCAGGTCATAACGTTCAATGGTTGCTTCGAAAGAGATTTGTTTGTGTCAAATATTTTAAATTGAAGTTATTAAATTTGCAGCACGAAATCCAGCTATAAAAAAGCCTATATCAGCTACCCTTGAAGATGGATGAGCTGTACTGAGCATGTGCAGTAGAAGCAGACTACATCTCCATGGTAGTTAAACCTTGGCTTAACTTTAAACCTGGGTTTTAGACTTAAACCTGGGTTTAACTAAACCTGGCTTTCAGAAACTGAAATGATACTTAGACCTGAAGTCTGGCTTAGTTAAACCCGGGTTTAAAGTTAAACCTAGGTTTAACTAAACCTGACTTCAGAATACGGGCCTATGAGTTACTGCGCAGGCAGCAGGCTTCAAACATATCAATATGTCTACTCAAAAGATTGACCCAGATGAATTAAATGATTTCTGGTAGAAAGAAATTCATTGACTATCAAAATGCCTTATGAGGGCAGCAGGGCTATAACCGGCATAACATTTCTAGAGCTCTCTGAAGTGCATAGAGATGTATAATATGAGAAATGCAAGAACAGAATATTCTTGTTTTTGTCTTTATTTGAGGTATCACTGTTCTGTACTTCTATAAACAAGTATATTCTGCAAACTCTTACACATCTCTGATTTCAGTCATTCAAATGATTGAGTTTATAAATAGCTTTGATTTCTAACATTCTTGTCGGATCTTTAAAAATTTCCTTACAGTATAATTGAAAACATCAAGTTATGTCCCATGCCTGTGTAACAGTATTATTGACTGATCATGTTATCATCCTTGAATAGGTTTCCACCACAGCTGCGTAGTGTATGCCATTGCCTGAATGAAGTGGTAGCTCAAAGGTTTCCAATGAACTCCTTGGGTGCTGTGGGAAGTGCAATATTCCTCAGGTTCATCAATCCAGCCATTGGTAGGTTCCCCCTGTTCACTTTGTGTGTTTATTACATAAATGTATTTTTTATGTAACTATTTAGTATGATCTATTTAACAGATTGATCTTTTGTAAAGCAGGTGTATGATTAGGTGTATTATATGTTTGAAATCTGGTCATCCAACATTTGGTCAAGGCTTTGATTCATCAAAGCTATAAGGTAAAGGGTAAACGTTGCAATGGTTAGGGTTAGGTATAATGTCCAAGAAGTTGAATTACATGTATGTCAGAATTTCACCAAGCAAATGTCATCAGAGCATGGGGCTGTTGCATAAAGCCTTTTTTCAATGACAAATGACAGAAATTAGTGACAAATCTGCAGATAACCAATCAGAAGCAAGGATTTCACTTGCTTATAACAAGAACTGTCATTTGTCACTGATGACAAGTTTTGTGAAACACCCTCCATGTGTCACACTTTCAAACAGTCCATACATTTTGTTTGAATGTTGTATAACTTGTTTTGATTGATGATTTTGTTTGTATCGTTCGTTCCTCAGTGTCTCCCTACGAGCATGGGATTGTTAATATGAAGCCAGCATTGAAGGTCCAGAGAGGTCTGAAGCTGGTCTCTAAGATCATGCAGAATGTGGCCAACCAGGTCCAGTTCAAGGAGCAGCATATGATGCACTTCAACAAGTTTCTCAGTGAGAATGCTGGTAGGGCCATCAGGTAAGCCGTGAACCACTGCAACATTGCTTTTAGTTATTCAGAGTTCATCAACAATTATGAGAAGTGTATGTAGAATGTAAGAAATTGTGCTGAATGTGGGCAGGTAAATGGGCCCATGAGATAGACAAGCCTGCAATAAATATAGTTACTGCCATAACTAGTGGTGTTTGTTGCTGATGCTGCTGCTGCTGCTGTTTTCATTGTTGAAGTTGTTAATATTGATTTAGCATCGCCCAGGCCTGGGATGGGAAAAAGGACCTTATTCAATGTGACCCTCGGTTCTCTCTTGAGGGCTAATGAGATCACAGTATGCGGGACCTTGTGGGCTGTTTGATTGACAAGGATGTTCCTAAGCAGGACATACCAAAATCAGTTGTTCTTCATGTTTTATTATTTTGTTCCCCTACAGATTCTTTCAGGACATAGCTTCAGACTGTCACACTATTGAGAATGTAAGCAACACCCCTTCCTACATCTCTGATGCCAATGTACTTGCCCTTCATAGATTACTATGGAATCATCAAGAGAAGATGGGTGCATTCCTTTCCAGTAGCAGGTAATCCTTGAGAAATCACTAAAGCCACTATATGAACAATAACTAAACTATCAAGATGTTTTAACATCTTTGTGTCAATATTTACAGATATATTTATATCATTACTGTGTATGTTTAGTCATTTTAAATTGTGATCATGAAAGAAAGACATTGTTTTCGTTTTTTAGTAAGATGATTACTCTCTTTGCTTACACTTACATTTGTCCTCCTGAACATACTACATTTCAGATAAGAGTGTTTTGTGGTTGTGCCTGATATTTTGTATTTCATTTCAATTTCCTTGTTTTATGCAGAGATCATAAAGCAGCAGGAAAAAGAATTTTTAGTAAGATATTCGCTCTCTTGCCTAACACTTATATTGGTCCTCTTGAACTGTTTTGATTTCAGATAAAAGTGTTTTGTGGTTGTGCTTGATACATTTTATAATCCATATTCATTTTGATTTGATTATTTGATGCAGAGATCACCGAGCGGTAGGACGACGACCGTTTGATAAGATGATCACCCTCCTGGCTTACATTGGTCCTCCTGAACATTCCAGATTGGTCCTTGACTCACAGTAAGTCTGTCATCAGGGCTCCATTTCACAACACTTGTCATCAATGACAAATTACTGTTTTTGTTATAAGCTACTGAAATCCTTGCTTCTGATTGGTTATCAGCACATTTGTCACTGATTTTTGTCATTTGTCATTGAAAACAGCCTTTGTGAAACGGGTCCCAGAATGATAACATTGTAACAATGGATGTACAAGAAGAGTTGAAAAGGAAGAAATGCAGAGTTTTCAGAGCTCGCACTGGAATAGAGAAAGAATTGATAAAGCTGTGGTGGAAGACAGAGCATTATGTAGCCACTGTATTTCATATTTAATGTAATACATTGTAGGTACTAAGAAGGAAGGGCTTCATAATATATTATATGCCTCACTTAAAAAATCAAGCCATCTGATTGGTTGAAATTGGAGTCGTGATTTTAGCCATTCCCGTAAACAAACAAAAAATGCCAATACCGGTTAAAAGTCCAAGAGTGAGATCCCTCAAAATTCTGGTTACCATGAAAATTGTAAAATTTTGCTGCAATACCCATTGGTTTACATATTAAAATGTTTTTTGTGCGATACCTCACTTAAGAAATCCAGCCATCTGATTGGTCGAAATTGGAGTCGTGATTTTAGCCATTCCCGTAAACAAACAAAAAATGCTAATACCGGTTAATAGTCCAACAGTGAGATCCCTCAAAGTTCTTGTTACCATAAAATTTTGCTGCAATACCCATTGGTTTATGTATTAAAATGTTCTTTGTGCGAGCGCGGACACCATAAAGTGCTTTTTGTCTGCGATTCCCAAATGCTTGAAAATTTCAGTCATTTTCCAGCAAAGATTACAGACAGTGTCTCAGATTTTCTGTGGTTTTTAACCAATGTTTACTCAATAAAAGGATAAGGTCAGAATTCTTGAAAGTTTTTTGTTTCAATTCGGCATATACAACACATATCGACTGCGCCTCAGGGTCATGGCAGGAGGTGCGCGCGTTCCCTTGAGCATATAAAACAGCCTGGCCTCTCAAAGCAGTCGATATCTCTTTATTGTAGTAGCCAAAGAAATCTGAGCCAATCATTTAGTAATCAATCTAACTTGTGATATGTTTAATTGTCAGTTTTGGGAGCATGGACCTGACGAGTAGCAGCTTTGAGGAGATGATGGCAAGACGGAACATCTTCAACGAGGAAGACTTCAAACGTCTCAAATCTCTTAACATCTTCTATCAAGATGGCATCTCAAGAGCAGGCAATCCAGTCTTCTACTATGTAGCAAGGAAATACAAGTGAGTATTCAATCTCATTATTGGAATACAAAACTCTCTATCTCTCTTTCTCATACTTCTCCAACCCCCTTCCCCCCCCCCCCCTCCCCTCTCTCTCTCTCTCTCTATCTCTCTCTCTCTCTCTCTCTCTCTCTCTCTCTCTCTCTATCTCTCTCTCTCTTTCTCTCTTTCTCTCTTTTTCTTTGTAATGTGTATAATAAACATTTGTATATATTTTGCAACTGCTGGCCCCATATACATATTCAAGTTTCAATATGTTTATGGTTTTGTGCCATTGAATTTTTTGTTCAATCCAATCCAATCTGGGAATTTGTCGAGTGCCAATGTCTAGTTGCAATTTTTAGTGTGTATATGTATATATATTAATTATGTCATTATTGTGCTCCCAATTTCTTGTCCCATTTCTCTCTCTTTCTCTCTGTCTTTTTTCTGTTTGTCTCTGTATCTCTCTGTCTCTCTTTCTTTCTCATAATTTCATCTAGTATATTTCCATTACATGTTATATAATGAAAATGAAGTATTTACCTCAGTCACTACTTACTTTTAATTCATTTGTTTTCTTTCCCATCATTGCAGGTGTTCTGAGATAGACTTTGAGCAGCTCATGTATCACATTCTCCTCACTCTAAAGCCGTTTGATAAGAATCCATTCGAGGTCGTTCTGGATTGTACCAACTTTGGTCCTGACAACCGCTTCAAGGTACGTCATGCATAGAGATAATCTTATTTGATAATGTATCAGTTAGCGCTGGGTGGGAGGACATGCATAACATAGATGATACATGTTTATAAGTTCGTTAAAAATATAATGGATGTACAATAATCAGCCATTTTGAATAATTTGATGAAAATATCCACAAAGGGAGTGAAATAGTCAATTTGTTAATCACAAACATAGCCTTTGTAAGTACAATTTTGACAATTTTTCTGAACATCTCCATGTTCTTCTCAACATAAATACGGTGTTAAATCATTTGAAAAATAGTTTGGCCTTGAAATATACCTTCATCTGGATTATGTTGACATTTGAACACTATGACTATACCATGAATGTAAGATTTAATTGGAATCCTCCTGTATGTTTTCATGTGAAGGTTATTGTATTGAAAGAACAGGGTTATTTCTTATTTCTTATTAGGATTTTATTAAATTTGGGGTCACTCTAGTATCATGCCCCAAATTTTATATTATATATCTTACTTGTCTCTCCAGCCTCAAGTGCTCTCCCGTGGTGTGCGTTTCCCAGAGCATGTCACTCAGAACCTGTCTGCTGTCTATGTCTACAACTGTAACTCAAGACTCAAGGAATACATCAAGAGAAATGAGAGGGTCTTCGTTCTCCTCAAGGTAAGTGTTTAATATAAATATTAGAATTAGCTACATTTGTTTTGCACATATTTTCATCTCAGGAGATACTCAAGGTGCCTACAAAAAGTAGTATTATTACCCTGGCTTCAGCCCAGCTGCCCTAAGGTGCTGAAAGCATTCAAGAAATCTTTATTTTAATATGAGATGATTTTATCCATACATCCGTACAATTATGCATTCCAAAAAACAAACTTTGTTATGATCTTTGTAATATACTGAAATCGAATGTAATATTTAGCATGAATTTTCCAGTAACTGACTACAAAGATTATTTCATACAATGCATTGTTAAAACTGCCATATTCTTGTATTTTTGTAGGGTACCCGGCGGATCATCTTCATTGAGTCAGTAGCTAAGCTGGGTGAATACATCGAGCCTGATCAACAGAGGTTACACAAGGCTACTCTAGGATTGGATGAAGATCTCAAAGTATTCAACAATGCGCTCAAACTATCGGACTCGCACAAGGATATCAAAGTAGCCATCAAGGTAAGGAGAAGACATTGTTTAGTGTTGTTTTATGTTTAGCAGTGCATGAATAACACCTGCCAGTTCATATATGTCATCTTGAGAGAGCCAGAAGGATGTTTACTCTTTGTGAAAGTGTATAAGCTAATGCCCTTTTGACTCTCAGCAAGTGATACGTCTGAATGTGCAGTTCGATGAAAGATGTGAGTTGGTTGTAGAATAAAGATGTTAAATCACACGGAGGGGGAGGCGCGATAGCTCAGTCGGTAGAGCATTGGTCTCGTTATCCGGTAACCCGGGTTCGAAACCAAGTCGATGCGCTAGTGCCCTTTGGTAAGGCATTAATCCTCATTGCCAGGTCCCTCGGAAAGGACTTAAGCCGTCGGTCTTCTGGTTGCTTACTAACAAGCATTTATTGCTTTCTTAGCTGTCAGGTAAAATAACCACCACTATCACTATCACTAAGTGAGTGCTGAGATTCATATTTGTGCTGTTAGCAGTCAATTATGAAACATTAATTCAGGAAGTTGGTATAGCCAGATGAAGTCAAATATATGTTTGTTCATCATTTCCTAAATAATTCACATTACTTCCATATAGCTGTACTCGAAGGCTCCTTGTACTGTGCCATAGAGAATATGTTCCAAAATCTCATATATATTGACTGTATTTATAATGGTAATGTATTTGTTTTATCAGGTTGGTTCTAGTGCAATCCATGTGACATGTATGGAGAAGACCAAGATCCTTGTTCAACCTGTCTTACTCAATGACATCTATCTAGCTTCAGAGATTGATGAGGTAAGAGATTATGGAGTTCAATCTAGAGTAATTAAGGGTTTGAAAAAGGAGCTTTATAATTTGTAATTGTGCTGTGTTATTACTTGATATTAAAGGTGAATTCCATTCATATTGAATTAGATATCGTTAGAAAGGTTATTTTCAGTTCTTCATTTTTGTTTTCAGGTTCATTGTCAATAAACATAAGGGGAAGGAGATATAATGGAATGAAGTTACGAGAATCAAGTTTTTCTGAGAGAATTTCGTCTACGATACCATAAGGAGGTTTGGGCGTGTGACGTCATTCCGTGGACTACTCACAACACGGTCAACGCGCGCATTCTATTCGCAATCAGATAGCACTGCAGGGTACATAATCAGAGTGAAAGTATAGATGTTATATCGTGATGATAATCATCAGTAAAAATGACAGAAGACAGCTCAAATGAACTAGAATTGAATAGAGTATGATGAAGAAGAAGTTAGTGGCAGTGATGATGGTAAAGAAAGTGAAGATGATGGTGAATTGGGCGAATGTAAAGACGACAAGAATGTAAACGCTGATCGAATCGTGATGCGGGAGTTGCAGCTGCAGCTACCCTAGGAAGCTCCGAGACGACGCCTACGCCAAAGGCGTCGGATCGAGCTTCAGCGGGTGCATAGGGAAACATTCAACCAGCGGGTTGGGCGACATTATCTCAAAATATGCAAAGGGAGTAATTACAATTTTGGCTTACTAGGTTGCTCGACTTCTCTGAGCATCTGGATGGCCACTTGAAATTATAATTTGAAGAAGTCTTCGATGGGGAAAATGGGGTGATTCTTCGTCCTACCCCAACGATTCTTCCCTGTTGTATCGTCGATTCAACATGCATGGCGAAGAGAAAGTACCGCACTACCGCGCCGTCTCTTTGCTGAGTTTTTTTCTCGATCAGCAGACATTTCAACTAGACTCGAAGTAATTACAAGCCGAGGAATACAACTGTTTTAGCTCACCTGCATTCTGATCGCGGTCTCCTTGCTTAATTTGTTTTAATTGCTTAGATTGACAGACGTTTCAGCTAATTATAACCCGAGAAAAACAACTATTATCTCCCAAAAATGTCACGCTGCAATACACCGAAACACAGTGAACACTGCACTACGAATGGCTGAGCTGAGCTATCGCGAGTTTTCCCCGTGCCACGAGATTCAAGTTACGCTAATTATCAAAACAAAACATAGGCGAAGCCGGTGTGTCAGGATCTGCAAGACGATCAATTTTACAGTACCAAACGTCAATATTTCAAGGAAACCAAACATCGGGAAGTAACCAATGCTTATATAATTGAAAGAATGTTTATTACTTTATTGTATATTCGATAAAACACTTCATTAAATATCACAAAAATTGCAAAATCTACTAAACAAATGACCCATGTTTGTGTACGTATTTACATTGAAATAATACGTTGTACTTCCGGGTTTAGGAACAGTCCACGGAGATACGTCACATACACTACGTCACGAACGAGAATATCACCGCTTCCGGGTTCCTCTGCTTACACTATTGATCTTTCTAAGTCTAATAATAATTTAACAACACATGCAAATTTCTGTCAATCAATATATTGTATTCCTTATGTCATCAGCATTCCAACAATAGCAAACATGCATATTTTCATCACTTTCTTCCCAATTCACCTTTAAGCCCCACTGCACTATTTAAAGCTACTTGCGCCCTCTATATAGCAAACAATGCCTAATCGGTGCCTGTTACTCACCCATTATCCTCTTTTTCTAATGTTAATTGAGAGCTGATTTTATGAGATAACCACCTGTCAGTGACCTTTCAGGGAGGTCTAATCCCCCTGGCCAAACTAGTGCAGACAGGCTTTAAACTGAAATGATAAATTATATTGATTGTGTTTTTGAAGATTTTTTTTTTTTAAGTTTTGCATATTTTAAAATCAGTTTGCCACAACATAAAAGTAGATGTCATAGATTAACCAAGAAAGCTAGGGCAAGGATAAGTTGATATAAAAGGTGGATACAAAATGTGTAAACTCTTCTCTTTTGATACATCACTTTGATAGGTTGCTCTGGTGGATGAGAATCAGTTCACAGTGACACTGCAAGAAGGTCGTCTCTTATCCTTCATGCATCAGGAGTGTGAAGAGGTCGCTAAAGCTATCCAGCATATCAGAACAAGATGGGAGAGATCACAACCAGTAAGAAGAGAAATCAGTTCATGCAGAACAAATTAATGAAATAATATATTATTTATTACTGTACTATATATTAGATATCATTATCCATTGAAAGGGACCAATTAATTTCAGCAAACATTAGTTATAAAGTAGAATTATCCCATCGGTATCTGAATAGTTGATGAAAGGGAAAAATGAAGTTTGGGAGTCCAGCCGTAAATGGAGATATTAAGCTGTGAAGCTTATTTATTCGATCTGCAAAGACAGATAAAATAACAATGACAGATTTAGTACATCATTCATGTTACACAAGAATGCAAGATATAATACAAAATATCTGCATAAACCAAATGACTATATCTACGGCAGACTACGCCATACTTACCTATACCATTAATGCTATTCCCTTACTTTACCCGCTATTTACCGGCAAAGGTTTTCTCCTTAGAGAAAAACACAAAAAAGAGTCTGTAAACACAGACTAAGTCTTTTTGTGACGTCATACTCCGTCGGAGTCAGTGCAGGAAACCCCGACCGTCAGTAGTATATAAGGCCCCGCGCCAATAACACTTCCTCTTTCCTTTGCCGGCGCCTGTTGATAGTACAACCCAATGTAAACAGGCGCGCTCGCAATCTTTCACCGGCTCTTCAAGACTTCAACTCTTCACAAATAAAAACGATGTCAACGAACACCGCTAAGGATGGGTCCTTAACGGACATCCCAGCTAATGAAAAGGGGAACAAAACACCATCAAAATCGAAAAAGACAATTTCGAAAACCAAGAAACCAACAGACAAGTCAAACCCCAAACACGCGGGTGCTACCCCGGGGGTGTCCAAGACTTTATCCCATGAGCCGATCGCTGATCGGGGGAAACAAAACCCTCCTCCCACGAAAGAAAAACCACCACGGAGGACGGAGGTAACTACACGAAAATCTAACCCCAAAAACGCGGGTGCTACCCCGGGGGTATTCACGATTACATCCCATGAGCCGATCTCTGATCGGGGGAAACCAAACAACCCTCCCACGAAAGAAAAATCTCCCCAAATACCTAGTGGGCTGCCACGTGGGACGGAGGCAATGAAACGAAAATCGAATCCCAAGAACACGGGTGCTACCCCGGGATCAATATCTAAACAAAACCAGGGGAGTGAGAATAGAGTGGAAAATGTTACTACTCCCACGGAAGAAAATGAAATGAGCAGTGGACTACCACTGGGGACGGAGGTTATGAGCCCCAGTGGGGACGAGGTTGTCACTCCAATTCAATAAAAAAAAATTCCTGTAAACGAAATAACGGAGGGAGAATTACATGAGCAATCCGTCGATATATCCGAAAGAAATACACAAACAGAATTGCCCAAACAACCAACCATGTCCATGGATCCATCTGCAGCCGCGAACTGGTTTTTTCAGACTCTTCAGGCGGCTTTTCAGTCCGGAAATCAACCCATTGTTGGGAATTTCTCGGTACCAAAATCAGGACCCACCGCACCAGCGACGGCAACCCAGCCCGACGGGCCGGGCGATTCTTCACACGACGACCCACCGGTATCCGCCGGGGACTCAGCCGGGCGTTCGCGGCCAAGACAACGAGAGGGAAGCTCACGTCGCAGTCGGGAGGCTAGCCCTACCCCTCCTCGTTCTTTTCGACCTGGCTTAGCACGATATGCCGCCTCTATTCAACTCGATGATGAGTCTAACTCCGAACTTAGTTATCATCGACCTATGGCGGGTTCCAGGAAGAGAAAATGGACGGACTCTGCCTCTTCCTCGACACTCTCTGACATGGATTATACTGGCATTAGCAGAAAGCGAACTACTTTTTCTGTTCCAGACAATGACATTGCCAGTGACTCTGCCTCTCTGTTGGGTGAAAGTGTTCATGAATCCCCCCCCAAGGACGCAGATGATGTTAATATCAAGCCGCTTCAACCAGCGGAAATTATCACTAAATACTGCCCCCAGCTGAAGGCAGAACAAGCAGAACAACAGCAAAATGTTCCTAAACCAATTTTCTGTTTGGACTCTCATCTAAGTGGTGACAAACAAGCATCATCGTGTGCCATTAAGCTTGATGCCCCCTTCATATCATGCATGAACAGCCTGAGTGATAGAGGGACCAGACTGAAACCCCTGCGGAAGGAGGTAAGTCGCAAGTTTCCCTTCGGGGAAACTGAATATAAGGCCTTTTTCAAGGCCCCGTCCGTACCAGACGCTGCTACCCGAGTGGGGGACGCCAGGGCAAAAAGATCAACGTCGAGGCGTAACCCCCTCCGCTCCCCCAAATTTAACATGATGGAATCACAGTTACACGCGGTTGACTCAGCAGCTCGGGGCTCAATGAGGCTCGCTGCCTATCAAACTTATTTACTCACTGCCCAACGTGAGGCAGACAAGCTCAATATCTCACCTGAAGATCGTAAGCTTATCTCAGACCTGCTACTGCAGATTGCAGAACTCCAATTTGAACAGGCGACTAGAACAAGCATCCTCGTTACTCGCCTTCGGAGATCGCTTGTCCTTGAACATCTCCAAATAGAGAAAAATGCTGCAGCTCTCCTCCAAAAACTCCCTGTGAAAGGTGAAGATCTCTTCGGAGGAAAGTTCCAGGAGATCCTGGAATCCTCAATCACTGCATCAAATACAGCAGACAAGACGGTGTACAAGTTATCTGCCCCATCGAGCTCAACCTATCGACACTCACACAACGATAGACACCACACTCCCAGATACCGGGAGCCATCCACCCAGGGCCAGTCACCCCGATTTTCAGCTGAGAGCAAAACGCCACAAAAGAAATGGGGAGACAACAAGCCTTTTCGAGGACAATCATCCTTTCGAGGACAATCGAAATTTCAGCAAAAATTCAAGCGCCACTCCGGCCGGGGGGGTCAACAATTCTGACTATCTGGCACGACCGTTGCGGGTCCCCCAATATCCCCTACCAGTAGGGGGGAGATTACAAACTTTCATACAAAATTGGCGACAGATCACCACCGACAAGTTTGTGCTCAGAACGATCCACCAAGGTTATACCATTCAGATAGACCCAGTATACCGAAAATCCCTTTTCTGGTTACGACAGATCACCCCCCTCCCCGAGAACAACGCACACAGCAGAGCTCTGCTAAAAGAAGTGAAAACTCTAGAACAAAAAAAGGCCATACGTCCCATAAATTCCCGCAACGGTCTCATCTTATCCCCAGTATTCCTCGTCACCAAAAAATCTGGAAAATACAGAATGATCCTCAACCTAAAGAGACTAAATCACTTTGTTCCAAATCAACAGTTCAAGATGGAAAGTCTCTCCAAAATCTTGCCTCTAATCCAATGCAACGAGTGGGCAGCAACTATAGACCTGTCGGATGCCTACCTACACGTCCCTGTAGCCCCCTGGTCACAGAATCTGCTCGGCTTCGCGATAGGGGAAAGAACATATGTCTATCAAGCCCTCCCATTCGGACTTCGCTCATCCCCTCGCACCTTCACTCTCATAGTAAGAGCAGTCGCAGCCGCACTACGAGAGAGAGGGATAATAATATTCTGCTATCTCGACGACTGGCTGATTCTAGGCCTCTCACAACAGTCACTAAACAGACAGGTTCAGACCACAATCGATCTCGTCACCAGTCTGGGGTTTATCATAAACAGAGAGAAATCAAAACTAGCCCCAACCCGGAACCCAGATTTTCTGGGGGCATCCATAGATATCCAAAGTCAAAAAGCAACGCCAACACCTCACAGAATCCTAAAGGTGCAAGAGACGGCTTCCAACCTACTCCATGCCCCAAAGTCCTCGGTCAAATACTGGCAGGTCTTCTTGGGTTTACTGGCAAGCCTAGTGGATGTGGTACCTCGATGCAGACAACACATGAGAATTCTCCAAATCCACCTACAAAAATACCTATGCCCAACGTCACAGGCAAACAAGACAATGGTTCCCAACAATTCCAGGACTCGAGCAGCAATTCAGTGGTGGCTGCACCTCCCCAATCTAACAGCAGGGAAACCTTTTCAATTCCCCCCTCCAACCCTCACGATCCTAACGGATGCATCGAAACAAGGTTGGGGAGCAGTGCTAGATCTCGACCAAACCGGGGGGGCATGGAACCCTCTGGAAAGAAATTGGCACATCAACAAATTGGAAATGGTAGCTGTCCAACGGGCCCTCCTACATTTTCAGACAGAGATCGAGGGGAAGTCAATCCTCATAAAGTCAGACAACAAGACTGTAGTGGCTTTTATCAACCATCAGGGGGGAACCAGATCAAGAACCCTGTGCTTCCTAACATTGGAAATCCTTCAGTGGTGCATCAACCAGGCAATCTACATCCGGGCATCGTACATACCGGGCAAGGACAACTACATTGCCGATTTCATATCACGGGGGAGATATCTACCGACGGAATGGATGCTCCACCCCGTGATAACGAGACACATCTTCAATCGATTTGGCCAGCCGTCTGTCGACCTATTTGCTTCGGAACTGAACAGACAATTACAAACATATTGCACAAAACACAGGGACCCCAAGGCCCTGGCAACAGATGCGTTCTCGATCCCGTGGAACAACGTTCTCAGCTACGCTTTTCCTCCCTTTGCAATCATCACAAAGGTACTGACCAAAGTCCGGGAGGAGAATGCCACCACCCTCCTAATCGCCCCATGGTGGCCCCGTCGACCATGGTTTCCAACTCTGGTGAACCTTCTGAACGATTACCCAGTAATCCTACCAGACAGAAAGGACATACTGAGACAACCGGGGACAACACAGTACTACCCGAATCCTTCGAGACTGAAACTAACACTCTGGCCAATTACAGGGCAACAGCACTTGCGGCGGGACTTTCTGAAAGGGCTGCCGATCTTACAGCACAGTGCCTCCGAGAGTCAACTAGATCCACCTATGATTCAAGACTTCTGCACTACATCAGATGGTGCCGGGAATCAGAGATTGATCCACCCAAAGTATCTTTAGGTGAACTAGCTGAATTCCTTATCTCTCTTTATGACAAGGGTCTTTCACTTAACACTATTCGTGGCTATAGGTCAGCCATAGCTGTTATTCACAAAGGTTTTTCGAACGGCGAATCTGTGTCCTCATCTATCATGCTGACAAGGTTAATGAAATCATTTTTTCTTACTAGACCCAGTAAGAAGACGTTATCTCCTGCCTGGAGTCTCCCCAAGGTACTCCAAACTCTTAGTAGGGCCCCATATGAGCCCCTACACAAAGCTTCTCTTAAAGACCTTACGATCAAGACAGTTTTTCTCCTGACAACAGCTTCTGGTCAACGTCGCAGTTCTGTCCATGCACTTACCACCAGCTCAGGTCACATACGCTGGGAGAAGAACAAAGTAAGGCTCCTCCCACATGCACGCTTCTGAGCCAAAAACCAACGTGAGTCATCCCAGCCCCTGGAGATTGTTCTTCCTTCCATACAGTCCCTCTCCTCCATCGCTGAAGATAAACTGTGGTGTCCAGTTAGAGCTCTAAAGTGGTACATAAACAGGACACAGAACTTACGGTCATCAGAGCAACTTTTCGTTAGTTGTCTACCACCACATAAAGCTGTCTCTCGTGATACCATCTCTCGTTGGATTGTGTCGGCTATCAAATCAGCGGGCCAGGTTGCCCTCTTTTCTGACAGAATTCGAGCACATGACACAAGGGGCCTTGCTGCCTCATGGGCCCTCTTCAACGGTGCCTCCATGGAGGACATACTCAACGCTGCATACTGGTCAAGTTCAAAAACCTTTACGGCATGCTACCTGTCCGATGTACTTCAGACTGAGACTGAGTTTGCAAGGGCAGTGCTGTCTTGCTCAAGATCTTAAATTGGGTAAGGAATTCACACGATGACTTATTTATGTTTTGGTCCATCATCTATCTGTGTTCCCTCCTCCCATAGTTAACATGTGGTAATCTAGCATTAATGGTATAGGTAAGTATGGCGTAGTCTGCCGTAGATTTGTATTTTCAGTAGTGAAAATCATATCTACTAAGTAGCCATACTTACCTATACCAAACCCGCCCTCCTTCCCCTTGAGTTAGATGATGGCGTAACAGGCGCCTTGGAAAGAGGAAGTGTTATTGGCGCGGGGCCTTATATACTACTGACGGTCGGGGTTTCCTGCACTGACTCCGACGGAGTATGACGTCACAAAAAGACTTAGTCTGTGTTTACAGACTCTTTTTTGTGTTTTTCTCTAAGGAGAAAACCTTTGCCGGTAAATAGCGGGTAAAGTAAGGGAATAGCATTAATGGTATAGGTAAGTATGGCTACTTAGTAGATATGATTTTCACTACTGAAAATACAATTCTATAAAGATCCATCTAAACACATTTTGCTTTTGTTCTATAAACTGTCAATCTAGACCTCGTCCTTTAACTAACAAAAATCCAGAGTAACCAATGGTTACAAAACCTTATGCATTTTCTAATATGCATTACTTTCAAATACTCATATTTTCACAGTTTCTCAAACTGACCTGACTTCCCTTTAAACAGATTACTGCCAATTTGCATGAACCAAAATAACTGTCTGTCTTGTCTTCATACACAAGCATGATTATTCACATCTTTCTGCACAGAATAAATTCGTTCTAAAAAACCTCAACATTGGATTGTCACTTTAAATGTACTATAACTTCCACTGACTTTGACAGGCGCTTAATTTGCATATTCATGCTCGCCTAAGAAAACTATCTTATTAAATGTCTGCATTCAATTAAACACTGTTTAATGAACTCAACTTAAATAATACCTGACTTGCTCTAAAACTTCCCAGTAATAATCTAGAGATTCACACTTTAATACAAAATAAACTATCTGGCATAACTTGTAATTTACACCTGTAATTTACATCTGTAATCCACACATGCAGTACACTACAGCAATCCTTTCGAGTTTCATTATTAACTCTTAAAATGATTAAACACTGTCTTTCAATTCTGACTCTAAATACAATGCCAGAGGTGCAAAGTTTAACCTTTCACCAAGTCAATAAATGGTGTCTTGCAACTTTTAAGCAAGCTAAATCAAATTCCACAGACCAACTTTTGTCACCCAAACAAACTGCATAAAATCCATGATTCTAGCATCCACAATAATAAACATCCTTTATCTTCAGGACTTCTATAAATATACACTGTTTACTTTATAAATGACATAAATCTATATTTGCCTAATACTGTAAATCTATTTTGACAATTATTATTTAACCGGAAAAACACATGACTAAAAGTACGTCTCATGGGCGCGGCCATTTAAGGCACAGCCATCTTGGATTTAATGCCACACGTGCATTATGCTAATGAGTTAAATACAGTTCTTTAGCATTCGTTTTACAGTACAACTTGAAACTATCTTATTTTCCGTTTTAGGAGTTCACATTCCAGTTTATATTAATCTAAACACTCACTTCTGTGGCGGGACAAAACTTCGTCAGGAATACTTCTATGGCAACTGACGGGTTAACTGGTAAATGAGTCAAACTTGACTACATTTCTGACTGCGTTCTGTGTTGACTGAAGAACATGGCGACAGTGCCGAACTTAACTTTAAGAGCAAAAAAAGAGAAAATCTAAACCAAGCAAAAATCATCGCTCGGCGAAACATCCTCCCCACCCAATGAGGGAACTTTCCTCATGAGAAACATTAACATTAAATTAACACTTGCTATATTACTCTTCGTAGCCTTCAGCTGGGTATACTGAATATACTTCCACAACGCGAGCGATGGTCCATTTTCCACGTAACGCGTTGGCGTCAGCCATCATTACGATATCGTCGACACAAGCACTGCGACAATCAATGTTCGACTTCCATCTTGGCGTCAATAACGGGAGCACGTCTCTTCTCAAACGCTGCCAGAAGGCGTCTGCAATCCGTTGGAAGAGCTCTACTCGATGCCTGGGGTTCGTGGTTTCTCGGAACGGCTCTTGTGCGACATCACTGGATATACGTCCTAACATCATGTCATTAGGACTCCCATCAGCAGGATCAGTCGGGATTCTGTCAATCGGCCGTTGATTGACTAGATTGGCCACCTGTATCAGGCATGTATACAGTTCAAACGGCGTCAGGATTTGCTCTCCCATGGCTCTCTTCAGAGCATACTTGCAGCTCTTCACCAATGACTTGGCACAGCCGTTGTGATGCGGGGCTATGAACGTCCATCTCGTTCCCTTTTCTGTATAGAACTCCTTTAGCTCACGTTGAGCACCTACAAACTGATTACTGTTATCATTCTAGATCTGTGATTGCTTCCCTCTCAAAGCAAAGATTCGACGAAGTACTTGAACAAACTCCATCGCGGAACATTCAGTTGCTAACTCTAAATGCAGACTTGTGAACAAAACTCCATGATTCTTAGCTGTTTTGTTACATCCAATTCTCACTGCAAATGGTCCAAAATAATCACATGCCGTGTAGTGAAATGGTAGTGTATGTGAGGTTAGTCTTTCTCTGGGTAACTCGGCCATTTCCTGTGGTTCTGCCTTATGGTCAAATGCTCCACACACTGCACATCTGAACTTGACAGTCTTCGCTAGTCTTTGCCCCTTCAGAATCTGATACCTCCTTCTGGCCTTTGCTGTACTGGCTGCAACTCCAGTATGACCACTACTCTTGTGGACATGTCGTGTGAACTTGTCGTGTTCGAAAGGAAGCAGGTCTGGGTGTTCCCTTCCAAACGACATCTCAGCTCTATCAACTCTGCCTCCTACTCGGGTGATGCCCGTACCGTCTGTGTGAGCACTAAGGGCTTTCAGTTCTCCCATATCGTCTCTGCCTTTCAGTGACTTCTTGGCACTCTGGATCAATACTGCTTCTCCTTTCTCCAACTCATCAGGTGTCAAAGTGCCAATGTTGTCATTATCACCAACATCAATTTCCTTCCTGCACTTTGATCTCAGCTTTCTTACAAACTTCAGCACATATGATATTACTCCGATCAACTTTCTCCAGCTGAAGAACCTCTTGCAGTATCTTTTATTTATCAAATGTGAAAAGTTAAAGTACTCATTTACGTAATTTTGTTATACAAGTTCACTCTGCATTGATGCTACACTAATGTACTCTATGATTCTGTATACTAACCTATGGAGCATTAATCCTGAAAGAACTCTTGCTTGATTCTATTGAAAGTGTGCGTTTTCTCCAAATCAGATAATGTTTAAGGGTCATTCCATGTCAAATCACCCAATGGTTTTAACCGGACCATTTTTGATTTTAATGAAACTTAATGTACTTGTTGAGTGTGATCTCACAGCACCAAATCCCAAATTTTAGTTCAATCGGGTGAGGGGTTTGGGAGATACGGCCCACCAAATTTTGAATTTTTTTCAAAAATGGGGGTGGCGGGCCTACCTTTGAACCCTTGTATCTCGGGACCTAATGGGTCAATCTTCACAATATTTATATTGTTGGAAAGGGTATTCAATAAGGATTCCAAATCTGCCGCCATTTTGAAAATTCGTACATGTTGGGGTACTTTGACCTCTTGACCTAAGATTTGACCTTGAAATTGACCTTGTGGATCACGTGACCTTGACAACATTTTTCATGAAATGTAATCTCTGACATGTTCACTAAAACATATAAAAGTTTCAGAGATATAATATTTTTTGTTTAGGAGCAATAAGGATTGAAAGTATCCATACTTACCGAAATTCACAATATACCCTATTATAATGTATACAATACATGCAATATGCACAGTACAACATACATCTTCCACATGCTTTTTTGTTCTAGGCATATCCATTCTAAATGCCAGCAGTACTTCAATAGAAATAAAATGACAAGTTCATATAGGCCTAAATGGTTAACAGGATGTATGGTTTAAGGCCTCCGAGTCGGTTCTAGGATAATTACCCCCCTGAAAATTAACCCCCAGGAAATGTCCCCCCCCCCCCCCCCCCCGAGGACATTTACCCCCCGAGGACTATCACACCCAGAGGACAATTACCCCCCAGAAAATTACACTCTTGGACAATTACCCCCCCCCCCCCCCTATTCGTTAAAGGGGAAGTCCATCCTGATAATAAGTTGGTTTTAATCAAAGCAGATATTTTTTTGGGGAGGTAATTATCCTTGTGGGGTAATTTTCCAGGGGGGGGGTAATTGTCCTCGGGGGGGACAGATTGTCCTAGGAGGTAATTTTCTGGGGTTAATTGTCCTCTGGGTGTGATAGTCCTCAGGGGTAATTGTCCTTGGGGGGGGACATTTCCAGGGGGGTAATTATCCTAGAACCGACTCAAAGGCTTAAAGCTATACATCCTGTCAACCCTTTAGGCCTATATGAACTTGTCCTTTTATTTCTATTCAAGTACCGCTGACATTTAGAATGGATGCCTAGAACAAAAAAGCATGTGGAAGATGTATGTTGTATTGTGCATATTGCATGTATTGTATACATTATAATAGGGTTTATTGTGAATATCTGTAAGTATGGATACTTTCAATCCTTATTGCTCCTAAACAAAAAATATTATATCTCTGAAACTTTTATATGTTTAAGTGAACATGTCAGAGATTACATTTCATGAAAAATGTTGTCAAGGTCACGTGATCCACAAGGTCAATTTCAAGGTCAAGAGGTCAAAGTACCCCCAACATGTACGAATTTTCAAAATGGCGGCAGATTTGGAATCCTTATTGAATACCCTTTCCAACAATATAAATATTGTGAAGATTGACCCATTAGGTCCCGAGATAGGCCCGCCACCCCCATTTTTGAAAAAATCTCAAAATTTGGTTGGCCGTATCTCCCAAACCCCTCACCCAATTGACCTAAAATTTGGGATTTGGTGCTGTGAGATCACACTCAACAAGTACACTAAGTTTCATCAAAATCAAAAATGGTCGGGTTCAGATTTTCAGATTTTTTGGGTGATTTGACATGGAATGACCCTTAACATGAAATATAAACTATTCAGACACATACAAAACACATGTATATTTAAATACCCATGCAACAAGATTGTGATAGCTTGGATGATGTCATCACTTTAGAAACATTATTTGAAGACACCATTGTGGTTTCTTGTATGTCACCAACGTTTTTATAACATTTTGTCATTCTTACAGCAAGAGACAGTGGCAGTACATTCCAAAATCAAACCCATGGATGTTCCTGGCACCCTCCTCAATATGGTATGTCAAAAGCAATTATAATGAAGTACTTCAATTTTTAAAATCAGTAAAGCCTCATAAATTGTATGCAGACTTTTTTTGACAGTGAAACCATGTTCTCAAATCTGCTAGATTGTTGTCATGCTTATTTTTTTTTTAATATTGTGTAGTCATTTAAAATTCATAGAGATGGGCTTAGTGTTATCAATCATAAGGAGTTTATAATGATTTTACTTTTATGATCTTAGTTGGGAGATGCCAAATGTCTTTTTGTTTGCATTGTGTAAAAAATGAATTTTGGGGGAAAAGGCATTTTGTTGGTTAAAGGTGATACATAGTTTTGGTATGGGGTCATGAATTTGGTTCAAATGAACATATTGGAAGCATACACGATCCTACAATATTCAGTGATCGTTGTCGCGGTCGAAATCGACTCTAAAGTTATGAAATTGTAAATAATAAACAATTTATGTTGAATAGCTCCCTCTCAAGGTCAAGATATTAATTAAGCTATAAAACAATGTTTATTGACTAAAATTGACTGATTAGCTATTCTCGTTCGGAAATTATATACCACAACTACATACTCTGAGATTTTCATGGTCGCAGCTACTATTGTACGACCGTAGGAGCTATTTGAAATTTATCAAAATTTACCGGGAGCACCAGTAAATCTTTATATTTAATTTTTCTCGAAAGCAGAAGTGTTTTAGGGGCTAAAATTTTTGGTGTTTTCAATACATCCACAGGGGAATCCAAATATATTAAAATTGTAAAGAATCACTATCCACTCATTTTTTAAATCTCCCAAAACTTTGTAATACCTTTAAGAGCCAAAATACTTTCTGAGAAGTCTTATTTGAAGATTTAATTTCTTTTCTTTATCATGTTTACGTATAGGCCTTACTGAACCTTGGTAGCAATGACCCCTGTCTGAGGTCAGCTGCCTACAACCTGCTGTGTGCCCTAACAGCGACCTTTAACCTCAAGATCGAAGGTCAGCTGCTAGAGACTTCTGGTCTATGCATCCCTGCAAACAACACTATCTTCATTGTGTCTATCAGTAAGACACTGGCTGCAAATGAACCTCATCTTACACTAGAGGTAGGTCTAAACTCAATACAGACTACATGTAGCATTTAGAAGTACAAACCATGCCTCTTTCATAGTCTTTCCTGCCATGAACATTCCTGTTATAAGGCTCTCTGAAGCTCTTGTTAGCAGTATGGCAGTGAAATTTCAGTTGTTGATATTCATAATGTATAAGTGCCATGTTCAAGGGTTCTCGACTACAGAATCATAGTAAGAGTCTGTTTTATTCAGAAATTGATGAATAACTGTTTACAAGACGAGGTTTCACATATATATATATGTTGGAATGATTTCAAAAGAAAGCTCTGACATGTTCCTATTTCTTATATTATATATTCCTGTACATGCATGTATGGATCTTTGATGGTTACATTGTTATTCTCTTTGTTGCAGTTCTTGCAAGAATGCATCACAGGATTCAGCAAGATCAGCATAGAACTGAAGCATCTGTGTCTGGAATACATGACACCATGGTTACCAAACCTCACAAGGTAAAGCTCTTTTCTCTATAGAGGGAGGGTGTAAGGAAAAGAGAAGTTATTTGTGACGATCTTAACTCTTGTTTCAGGGATGGTAGCATGGATGTTTGTTTCTGAGCTTGGATTACATAAAAAGAGTTTGGTTGAATAGAGAACCACAAATTAATGAGGATGAGGTTCATGCCATAAACATAATTTTCCATTTTTGTATAGCACGCACTACCCACTTACTCCTTACTGTCGTTGTGATAAAGCATATTAAATAATCTTTAAGTTTATTTTAAAGGACTGCTCTGTAGTGGAATAAGTTTATGTTCTTGAAAGAAATTTGATATGCTTTTCTTCCAGATTCAGCAAGAGATCTGATGAGTCTAAGAGATACAAACTGACCGTAGTCCTTGACAAGCTGATCCATATGACTATCACTGAGAAGCAGATGTATCCATCCATTCAAGCTAAGGTTTGGGGGAACATCGGCCAGGTGGAAGACCTCATTGACTGTGTCCTGGATAGTTTCATCAAGGTAAGTACATCAATTAATATACACAGTGTGTGTGTGTAATTGGGTTTTTACAGACGTGTATCAATCAGATATGATTATTTACATCTGGGGACCGACCTTTAACGTCACCTTCCGAAAGACGTGACTCGGTTTTGAACCTGGGTCCTCGGCTGAATCAGTTTGTAACTCCCATATTTAGCTGGATTACAGGCGCACGCCCCTTTAACAGTTGGTTAACAGTTTACTTTATATGTACCTGACTGCTGAGAAAGCAGTTGTACCTTAGTCAAACAGACTCCACATCAGCCGATTTGGGGCTACTAGTGGTTATCTGTTGTCAGTGTTCTTGTGACAGGGGTGTAAATGTGTAGGTAAGCGACTAGCTGGTCTCTTTTAATAGGAAGAAGTTTCATGTGATTGAAGTGAATTGCAACTCTTCAAATCAATCACAAATGACTAAGAATTAGTTGTTAATTAAAAATAGCGCTGTTCTATCAGAAAACAAATGTTGCATGATACATTGTTATTGTAAAGAAGTATTTTGTTTTAATGTATCATTTATGAAATGAAATTATGAATGGTGAAATCATGAATGGTGGTGGTGGTGGTTATTTTACCTGACTGCTAAGAAAGCATAAATGCTTGAAAGTAAGCAACCAGACGGCCAACGGCTTTAGGTCCTCTCCGAGGGACCTGGTAATGAGGATTAATGCCTTACCAAAGGGCACTAGCGCATCGCCTTGGTTTCAAACCCGGGTCACCGGATTACAGGACCACTGCTCTACCGACTGAGCTATTGTGCCTCCTCGGCGCATCAAAGATGAATCCTTGTATTTTCAAAATCACTTTGAATTATTATTTATTTTCATTTTATGTTTTGTTTGTTTGTGTTTCAGACGAGTGTTTCAGGTGGAGGTCTACCCAGAGCAGAGGTGATGGCTGACACAGCGGTAGCGCTAGCATCAGCCAACGTCAAACTAGTATCAGCCAAGGTCATTGAGAGGCTATGCAATGTAAGAACATTTATCAATGGTTAAAGGTCAAACTAGTATCAGCCAAGGTCATTGAGAGGCTATGCAATGTAAGAACAGTTATCAATAGTTAAAGGTCAAACTAGTATCAGCCAAGGTCATTGAGAGGCTATGCAATGTAAGAACAGTTATCAATAGTTAAAGGTCAAACTAGTATCAGCCAAGGTCATTGAGAGGCTATGCAATGTAAGAACAGTTATCAATAGTTAAAGGTCAAACTAGTATCAGCCAAGGTCATTGAGAGGCTATGCAATGTAAGAACAGTTATCAATAGTTAAAGGTCAAACTAGTATCAGCCAAGGTCATTGAGAGGCTATGCAATGTAAGAACCTGTTGCAGTAGTTGTAGTTTGATTTAATACCAAACCTGTCTAGACTAGAGAAAGAATAAGTGAATGAGAATCCATTGTACTTGTTTATGTATTGTTTTTTGTTTGTTTTTGTTTTTGGTTCAAATTCTTATTGATCAAGACTTCCTGGGATGTATGTTGTCATGTGGTTACATAAGAGAAGGAGTAGTTCATTAATTGTGTGTTTTGTGGCAAACTTCTCCAGTGCAATGAGACTGATATCCATTTTCATGACATGACACAAAATCAACAAAGTTTTCAATCTGTGCTTACTTCAGTAATGATAAGAGTCCTTTTCAGGACTCCTCAATCCTGTCCCTCTCTCACATGGTGCAACCGCAAGCCTACTGTATATGCCGTTCTTGTAGAGTGCATATCACATTACGATATAACGTCTCTTTGCGCTTCCAAAGGACTCTGGGTATTATTACCTTGGCTCCGGCAACCATAGCGCATTCAAGAAATGTATCCTACCAGGTAGCCACTTACTACACCTATGTGGAGTGTGCAAATGTAGATTAATGTCTTGCCAAAGGACATTAGTGTCACGACAGGTTTCATACCCTGTACCTTGTGGCTCACAGTCACTAGACCACAACACCTCAATATAAAGATTATGTGTCCTTGCACTACTGAACTTATAACTTATGTCCTTGATGCTTTATCTTCTATTACACAGATCCTAGAGAAGACGTCTCTGTCACCCACGGCAACCCTTGAGAAGCATCTGATGTGGGATGACATCGCCATCTTGACTCGTTACCTTCTCATGCTTTCCTTCGATAACTGCTTGGATGGTGAGATAGTCAACCGTTTTTTCTCTCTTAGATTTTATGGGAATTTGAAAGCTTTAAACATGTTCAAATCTGTTTCAGTGTTGATAGATATGAAAGTGGATAAGGGTGTTTGTGCCCTTGGGTTTTCACAGATGTGTATCAATCAGGTATGATTATTTACATACCTAAATAGGCCTTTAAAATCACAAGAAGTATAGTGATATAAACCTGGCAGGCCACAGAGTTGACCACTCGACCAACTCACATCTATTGAGAGACATTCGCTGCATTTATATACCTCCGACAGAAAGCAACAACACAGGCAAAATAAAACAACACTGGAGTTTGACAACAAAAACAAAAAATTTAACTTTTAATTATTTTGTGTGAGGTGTATTTTTGTATTTGAATAAGCAAAAGCAGTTTATCTTTGCACAATGTTTGAATTGCCCTCATTCAAATCTAGGTTAAAATGGATTGTATAAATCTCTTTCTTTTTTTTCAGTTGCTAACAACCTGCCAGCTCTGTTCCATATTATCACCATGCTGGTCTCAACGGGACCACTAGCCCTGAGAGCTTCCATCCATGGGCTAGTCATCAACATCATCCACTCTCTCTGTACATGCTCACAACTCAAATTCAGTGGTACGTAATACCAGTATTTCAAACCAAACATTAATAATATTTGAAAACCATGCATGTTGTAAGACTCAAACATGTGATGTAAACCAATATTCCAGTCAGAATATGTTAGTAGAGTGTTATTAAAAACAAATGTATGGTGTAAGGCTTGGTGCATACAGGGTGTACCTTTTTATCCCAATTTTGTGACAAGATATAGGGAAAATATTGTCCATTTTAAAGTTGAAAAGCTCTTTTGGGGGGGCCATTGTGTCTGGACCATCACAAGGCTAAAAGCCCATTCTCTCCTCCCTGTTTAAATATGGCTTGGATGAAGAAGTGTATCTTTGGTTGCCATACACGTAGTTTTAATGGGGATTCCCCTTACTAAGGACTTTAACATTCTATCTGATGTTATATGGCACATGTATGTACTTATGTACAGTCTTAGAATCTTGATAAAACCTCATGATAAGCTGCAAGATCAAAGTCTGTAAATGCACCTTACTTGTAACCCATCAGGATTAAAAACAATATTTGTAATTAGTTTCATAACCCTTTCCTTGCAGAGGAGACCCAAAAGGTTCTCCATCTCGCTCTCACTGAGTTCTCCTTGACACGCTTCAAGAAGATGTTTGGTATCAGCAAGGTCAAATCAGCTACCGTAGCAGCCTTCAGGTCGAGCTACAGGGAAAGACCATCAGGACAACAGACAGAGATCATGCCTCTGAGTAGCTTGGAAGCCATCACTGATGCTCTGCTAGAGATCATGGAGGTGAGTTAGAAGAAGGGGGAGAATGGAGGAGAGGGGGGGGGGGGGAGGGAGAAGGAGAGGGGGATGAGGGAGTAGAAGGAAGGGAAAGACCATCAGGACAACAGACTGAGATCATGCCTCTGAGTAGCTTGGAAGCCATCACTGATGCTCTGCTAGAGATCATGGAGGTGCGTTAGAAAAAGGGGGAGAGGAAGAGAGGTGGTACAGTAGGCAGAAGTTGTTAAGGGCTGAGGGAGGTGGGGTGTAAAAGGGGAAGAGGAACAAGGAAAAACACACTTGATAGCCGACAGAGAGCACTTATTCTCAGCAGTGTGGAAGCCATCACTGATGCATTACTAGTACTAGATGCACTTTTATATACGATTCTTTGATATACCAAGTAATGACTTTGTATTTTCTTTCCCTTGGTTTTTGCAGTCTTGTACGAAGGACATCCCAACATGTGAGTGGCTGAAAGAATGGACAGAACTCACCAGAAAGTAAGTGTGATTATGATTTTTGTAACATATTCATTTTCAATGTGCAATGTGCACATAATACACCATTCACAATATCATTATCATTATTTTGTAAGCATATAAGGGTAAAAGTAACATTTCTCCTGAACTACCGGGTAGATAAATTGATTTATATTCAAAAAGTGACTTTGAACCCCTTCTATGCCTACCATCAATTGATCAGTTGTCATATACTAACTTTAGACAGAATACTTTTGATATGCAATGCTTTATTTCATTGCTAAATTTGGCATTGGATTACTTCCATAGGAACAAACTTCTCAGTTTGCATTGGCACATATTAAAGACACACTGTCCTACTTGTAGCTATTTGCTCCCTCTATATAGAAAACAATGCCTAATCGGTGCCTGTTGGTCTCCAATGATCGTCTTTTTCTTATGGTAATTGAGAGCTGATTTGATGAGATAGCCACCTGTCCCAGTGACCGTGCAGGGTCCTCTAATCCCTCCTATAAACTAGTACAGATAAGCTTTAAAGGGGTTAATCAACTCTACCAATCATATGAATCAGTTGTATGTTTCTCAATCCTACCAGGTTTGCATTCCAGAACAACCCAGCACTCCAGCCCCGAGCCATGGTAGTGTTTGGTTGTATCAACAAGTCAACCTCACCTAAAGAGATGCGTAGTCTCCTCCTCTTCCTAGCTCATGCTGTACATAATGCTATCAATCAGAAGGATTGCTACGGGACGGGTATTCAGCAGAATAGCTCGCTGCTCTACATTGAGTCTATCGTCATTGCTATGACCAGGTTGCAACCTCTACTAGAGAAGGTAGGATTTATTTACTCATCTTTACATACAGCTTTGTTCATACATCACATTGTAAACTGCCTTTTAAAAAAGACACCTCAACAAATGTGATAATTAACATGTACAGTCCCTTCATAAGCAAAAGGAGTGGAGAAAGAGATCATCTTATGCTACGGTCACAAAGGTTCGTACGAAAGAAAATTTTCTTACGAATCTCCCTGTTTTTCATTGTCTGAAATAGTCGTACAGCGTTCGTAGCAGTTCGTAATGGCATTTGTGACCGAGGCTTAAACTAAAATAGGTCCGGTCTGATTGATGGTGGTTTTATTCAAAAGTACTGAACTCCAACCAATGGTCCATGGGTAAAGTGTATTTATTTTATCATCTCAATACAGGATATTGTGAAACACGCAGGAAATACGCAGTGGCCATGACTCTCTTATATAACCCCGAAGATTAACATCGCTTCTGTTGCTTTTCTATTGCTTTTAAAAACACAAGTATCAACTCAGCTCTCAATTAACATAAGAAAAAGAGGATCATGGGGGACCAACAGGCACTGATTAGGCATTGTTTTCTATATAGAGGGAGCAAGTAGCTACAAGTAGTACAGTGGGGCTTTAATGTATGATTATTGATATGTTCTGTTCAGGATTCACCAATGCACAAGCTACTGTTCTGGGTATCCATAGCTGTTCTTCAGCTAGAGGAAGCAGCTCTGTATGCAGCTGGTATGGCCATGTTGGAGCAGAATCTACACTGTCTAGATGAACAAGGACTCTTTGAAGACACGGTAAGATCACTTTCAAGTAGAAGGCTGTCCTTGAAACATAGGAAATTGTATACAATAGGCTTGCGGGTGCACCATGTGAGAGAGAGGGAGGATGGAGGAGTCCTGAAAAGGACTCTCTGTAATCTCTCTTGAGGGTTTGTAGTCCTGAAAAGGACTGTTTGGTATAGTCTTCAGAAATTAATTAATTAATTAATTTTTCTTTCTTGCATGTAAGGTAATATTTTTACTTGTCAAATAGTAAGCAAATAACTACCGTTGGTAAAGGTGATGGGACAAACTATCACTTCCAAGGCGATCTGGATGTAGCTATCTTTCCGAAGCGAAGCTGAGGAAAGATAGCGTATACATTCTGATCGACGAGGAAGTGATAGTTTGCCATCGCCTGAAACCAAAAGGTGATTATTTGCTTTATATTCCACATCTAAAACAATTTAACTACAAAAAGAAAAGGACGTGTATGCATCTACATGAAAGACACCAGGCCCAAATTCACAACAAAAAAGTTTAAAGTTTAACCCAACCCCTTGAGGGTACGGTGCGCGCATGTGTTTGCTTTAATTGCGCTCATTGGTAATGCGCGCTTAATTACGCCTGTTGTAGTGCGCTTTTGGATAATCTTCAGTGAAAGTGTGTTGCCCTGTGTAGATAGTACCTCTTATCTTCAGTGACAGTGCGTTGCACTGTGTATCACATGATTTACTTTTGACCAATCGTAGAGCAAGATTCGTAGTATGTGGAATATAATATGTGATATAAGGACTTTTGACTTCAGTGTCAAGTAGAGATGAAAACATGAATAACATAAATAATAGTAAGATTGAATCGTGACAAAATTGTTACAATTATTTGATATTCCCATTCTTTAAAAGAATTTGTTGGAGGGAGGTCTGTCTTACATTATTTAGTCTAGAAGCAATGATAAGTTGTTGGTATTAGAAACTTATACCCTTTTTCTTTATTAGCTTCTCTATGGAGTTGTGTCATCCCTTGTTTTCTCACTTAACTTAATTTAAATATCAAGATAACGTCAGGTATAAAGAACAGACCTGATAATTTCCCGATTTAAAATCGGTTTCCTGATTTTATTTTTAAACATTTTTTTCCCTCCAAAAATGGAGAGTTCCTGAGATCAACGTAAATCTGGTTTGATATAAGGAGGGCGAGGTCCTGTTTTTTTATGACTTGCTCCGATTTCTAAAACTTTTTTTTTTTTTTAAACTCTTACTATCACCCCTGAAATAAGTGTTGATAGTTTTCAATGGTTAACAAATGATGACTTAGTTAACTTATTTCTGTCTGTAAACAGAGTCCTGAGGTAGTACTGATGGCTGTTAGAGAACCTCTTGATTTCCAGTTCAAGCAGATGGATCTAGCAGTTGGTCTTAGCTTCAAATATAACTTCAACTTTGCTCTAGTAGGACATCTACTCAAAGGTAAGCAACATCAGTTCACCCCCTACCTGTATGAAAGGAACAGTAATGCTTGACACATACAAGCAAATGTGTAAAGTAGGCATTTCTTTGATAGCTATTGAAGCTCACGTCTGTTGATTGCTCTGAAACTGTTGCCATGAACGTGCTTGAAATTGGCATTAAAAAAACATTGGGATTAGGTTAAATCACAAAAGAATGATGGATTGTTCACCAAAATGTATATTTTTCAGGACAACAGCATCATTGACTACCATCACCCTTTCCTGAAAACAATTAACACATTTATGCTTCAATTATAGGTGCTCCGGAAAAGTTATGTATTGCATAGATCTTGAATTTTATGGTAATTTATGTGATGCATAGATCTTGGAATTTTGGGGTAATTTATGTAATGCATAGATCTTGGAAATTTGGGGTAACTTATATTATGCAAATTCGTAGATATAATGAATATATCTTGATCGACCTTGATTTTATAATGAAAATCATTTCTGCTGTGTTTCTCATTTCACATTGTGCTATAGGTTTCAGGCATCCTACCAGTGCTACGGTGTCAAGAACAATCCGCATCCTCAACCTCATGCTAGACATTGTATGCAAACACAGAAATTGGTAAGAACCTGTTTAAAAAATTATTTTAGGTCGGACTTATCTGAAGCAAAATCAATAAGTGAGACCTTGCAGACAATAATGATAATAAATAATGATAATAATATACATAAGGCTTTCTAGACGATGTAATCACAGAATGTGGAGCAACAGGGTATGAAACACTGAAACGGATGGCTCAAGACCAAGGAACTTGGAGAGACACTTGATATAAAATTTTGATTAGGTCACTGAACCTGTCATAAAACGACAGATCACTATTGATGATACATTTATAAAGTGCAGAAACTATGCAAATATATTGTACTGTGCTAGCAAGAGCTCCTGGACTCCGTCTTATAGAGAGTTGCGATTGATCGAATCAATCGCAAGTTTGCAGTCCCCTATCTCTCATGTGCATAGTTGCCATTGATATCAATCATTAATAAATTTATATCAACTCTTTATAAGACGGGCCCTAATGTGCTTAAATCTTTTTGGAGAGTGGCATTTCCTGGAAATTACCTTTTGCCTTTCTGTTAGGTAAAGGTATGATTATTAGAGTTCTTGCCAATCTTTGAGATAGTATTAATTTATATTCAGTTGGTGGAAAATGAAAATATGATGGCCTGCATGATATTGCCATCAAACTAACATGAACAAAATCTGAAATTATCAAAGTAGATTCTCATTTTCTAGTACAGGATTGCTCACTTTTATCTGGTCTCATTATTTGATGTCATATTGATTCCTCCCTTAGTGACAAGTTTGATGTGAACATGGAATCAGTGGCGTACCTAGCAGCCCTCTTACCTGTATCTGAGGAGGTGAGGAGTCGCTGCAGCATGCGTCGTAACTACCCTAACCTATCCCCTGAGGCCCTGGAGCTGGACAACTCAGTCTTCGTCCAAGTCCAGTACGTCTACCATCCAACTCAACAACAGAGGTCGCCCTCCAAGAAGCTACGATCACCGCACAAGACCCCAGGCATCACGAACGCCGCCGTGAAGACGCAGAGGAGCCTGGATTCTGCGCTGAAGCAGCAGCACGGGACGGTGACGATCGACAAGTCGCCGTTAAAACAATACAAGAGCTTGGATCTGCCGCCCCACAGCACTGGGAGAGGGGTGCGCAGCCCTGAAGTGGTGGTCAGTGGGGCGTCGTCAGGGGGTAGTGGTGAGGGAGGGGTAGGAGAGAGGAGGACGAGGCATGAGAGGAGGACCAGTGGTACGGGTATGACCATACCTCAACCTAGGAAGGAAAGGAAGGTCTCCACTCCATCAGAGAATGTGCTTCTCAATGATGAGGTACTCACTGAGTCAGGTGTACAAGCTCTGCTTCTAACTGTTCTGGTAAGTACATGTATCTATTCATTACATAATAATATTGGCTTTACTCGAATCTCCCAAAATAACATTCATTGTGATAAACATGGATAGTTTCAATTTAGAAGCCTACATATATGTGAACCATAATTGCGTTTTTATCGTTGATGGATGATTTTTGTCATAATACATACAAGCACATTCTTTTTACTTATTCCATTCTAAAAACACTGAATGAGACCAATCTTTTACAATTGTCATAATAAAATCTTCTTTTCATTCCTTATTAATAATGAATTCAGATATTGTGTGTTTTTATCTTGTTTAATCACCACACTGCTTATATTATGTTCTTACCTGATAGGCTACCCTTGTACGTAACATGAATGGAGGAGGCGTGGGGATCCTCTATGAGTACTTAGCTGAAGCAAGCCAAGTCTTCCCACAAGTGTTTCCAACTGTGTAAGTATAAAGAAGATGTGCTGCTTACCTATCTATACCCCAGTCGTACCACCAGATGCAATGCAAAGATACCAATAACTGACAATATAATGGCAGTTCAGAGTAATTCAATTCAATCTATCAATTAATTTCATAAAATACAAAGATACAATATATAATAAAATTGTGGCTGGGAAATCAAATACAGAATATAAACAAAGCACAAAACACGACGAAAATCATTATCACATTACAAACATTAAAAAAGTAAATAAAAGAAACATATTTAAAAAAATATATATATAAATTTATATATATTTTCAACGATGGAAAAAAATTAGAAATATAGTAATCATTGGTTCATTCCATTGTCATTCTGGTGTTATTGTCTCATTGATGTGACTGGTGTATTGGAATATGGTGTACTGTGTGTACTCTAATTATAATGAAGTGAGCTTGCAATAAACCATGTCTGCATTTTGAGCTGATGAATAGATCCATGTAGATTTCCTCATGTACTTCATCATTGCTATAAAAAGGTTTTCTTTATATTTCAAAGGATGCCAAGAATGAGTGACAAAATTTCACCTTACTCGACAGTGATTCAGCCCGGTAAAGCTTTATCAAGAGTACTAAAACTGAAAAGGTGCTCCACAAATTGTTTGTAATAAATTTTAAAGAGCTCTCTTGAACACCTTGATCAAAGAAGTAAAGAATTGTTAAGAATTGATGAAAAGCAAGCAGAACCCATCACCATGTGACAAGTTGCTTCAAAGTGCAATGTGGAAAGAACAGTGCATAATGTGATCATTTTGTTGTTAACGGAGACAGGATGTTTGGTCGAAAAGGTAGCTCGGTCTGAGGCAAAATCTATATGCATCCTATTGACCAACATACATAGTTTCTCTAAAAATTAGTTTGTTCGATATACATTTGGATCCTTCCTTATTCCTCATATATTGAGAGTCATAAGGAAGTGATTTAATAATAATAATAATAATGTCAACTTATAAAGCGCACATATCCATTCTAAAAGACTGCTCAAGGCGCTCTTGTACAACATCAAAATAATTATACAATATTAAAAACTATGACATAAACAAATGGTGCTTAAGTTTCTTCTTAAATATTTCAATTGATGATGATTGTCTTATTTCTAATGGTAAAGTGTTCCATAGTTTGGGTGCAACGTTAGCAAAAGCCCTGTCCCCCCCCCATTTGTTATTGGTTTTGAGTGTACATAACTGGAGCTGTGAACATGAACGTAAATTCCGTTGTGGGGTGTATGGTTTCAAAATCTGATACAAGTAATGGGGTGAAGAATGAAGAAGTGTTTTGTAAGTAATGAGTAACAGCTTATACATAATTCTTTTTGAGACTGATAGCCAATGAAGTGATTTTAATATATCTGAGATACTGTCTGATCTACTGCGGAGAGTGACGAGCCGAGCTGCCATGTTCTGAACTCTTTGCAGACGGGCTATTTGATTTTGAGGAAGGCCAATATACAATGAATTACACATATCCAAACGACATGTAATAAAATAGAGTTAACACCATTTTGGAACTAAGCAGATTTTAATACATGATTTCAATGTGTCTCTTTAGGTATTCGCTACTGGACTCCAAGATCAGCCATGTTTTGAGAACATGTGACAATCAAGCCATGTTAGCAGCCGTACAGAGTATAATCCAAAACACATTGGCTAGCGAAGAAGGCCAACAACAACCTACTAATCTACAAGGTAAACCTCTTAGCACAGTATAAGGAATTAATTGATGGGCAGGGGAAGGGTATATACATGTACAGTAATAGGGTATGCATGGATGAAAGGAATCAATCACCCAGAACATATTGGCTAGTGTAGAGTGCCAACAACAACCTTTGATCCTACAATGTAAACCTCAGTGTAAGAGATTCTGTGATCGGTAAGGGATAGGGGGTAGGGTAGGAGTCAGCTACGTATTGAATGTAAGGGATGTATCATCTTGACCACATTGGCAAGTGAAGAGGGCCAACAACAACCTCCTTCTACAAGGTATGCTTCAATGTACATGTGCCTGTGATAGACAGACAAGGGATAGGGATTGAGTGTGTATAGCATAGATAGGGGGAAGGGATAAGGTCGAGAATGGCCAGGAACAGCTTAATAGTCTCTAAGGTGTGCCGCATAATGTTTGTCAGATGTGAGTAATGCATTTGATGAGGAGAATGTAAGGAATGGGGTACTGTCGAGGGGGAGAGCATAGGATCTAGAAGGGTTTAGTAATTGTTTTTATGGAATGTGAGAGGGGTTAGCTCTAGAAAGAGAATGGAATGGGCTGTGAAGTCACTAAGCTGAGGATATAAGGGAATGGCAAAGTGGTTAGAGGAAATATTCAGTTTTATTATTCATTCTGTTATCAATACATCTGTAGAGATGATTTTTTTTAAGATCAAGATCATTCATTTAACTAATACATGTTTCAAGTTTTACAACTTTTTCCTTTTTTCCCCTTTTTTTTCTTAGGCATTGGCTTTGGAGGCTTGTGGCGCTTCAGCAGTCAGTTTCCACAGGTAAGTAACATGCATACATTAAGCTTCATAGGAAAATATAAATTATAATCACCATATAAGGTATCCACAAGAAATTTTAATCCCATTTACTAAGTTTTTATGTCGCATGGAGTGGCATTTAAAAAAAAAACTTTTGATGACAGGAAGTACTAGTAGTACATCTACTGATTTACTTGAATTGGACTGTATTTTTAGCCCAAACTATACTGGTGACACAATTATCTGTAATTATGTACATTGTATGCAATGATTTGTATAAGTGATTAAAAATTTTCACCTGCAGTGTTTCGTGCAGCTGATGTCAACTTTTCTCATTAATTCCCACTTTTTATTTCCAGAAATCTGAGATCCGAGGTACATCGGATCACTTTGTGAAGCTGTTACAGGCAATGGCTGAGCAGTGTCGTACAGGAGATGACAGTGATTGGCTGTCTGTACCAACCCTTGAGTTCTTCTCTCTAACCACACCGGTGATCGGTAACCTTTCAAACTCTATGTCATCTCTCTGCTCCTCACACTCAGCATCAGACGTAGAGCAGCTCTCATCATCTCACAGTGCTCAGCTCTTTGCTGCACCGTCCCAGCGGCTACGACACTGCTCTGACCATCAGACCATGCTGACCTCTACCAGCTTGACCGGGAACGTCCAGGCCAGGCCACATCATCGGAGCAGCTTCAAGAGGAAGAAGCAACCTTCCAACAGGTAGCACTCATCTAGCAACAGATGTCTATATTTATTCAAATCATTTCCCTATTTAAAGACGTGTATGATACGCTTCTGCACCTATTACAATTTACAATTCTAATGAATCTAGGATTTCAATGAATCAAATGATATATATAAGAACATTTATTTAAAATTACAGGAAGATAAATGGAAGCTGGCTGTAGCAGTGCAGTGTGTTAATGAGAAAAAGAAGTGAGCTTTATTTTTAAAAGACATGAAGAGTATGGCATAATTATGTATTCCAGTAATGAAGAGGAGGATGGAAATGTGTGTGTTGAAAGCAGGATTTTATTCAATGTACTTATCTGCTAGATTAATTTTGTATTACTTTTGCAAAACTTTGTTCCGAGTTACAACGTAGTCTCGTTTTGTAGTAGATGGTGTGCAAGCCAAGATTTAACAAGCCATTACACGGGAAGTACAGAAATTACCAATTGAATGGGGTAATGAGAATCAGGAGTATTGCTTACAAATCTTGAAAATAAATGGCATAGGTCTGTGGTCTGAACAAAGTAGCTTTCCACGGAGGGGAACTTCATTTTCTGTTTATATTAAAACACATATTCTAGCAATCATAACGCAACTGCAAACCAGGGGGGCGTTTCACAAAACTTGTCATCAGTGACAAATGACAGGTGATGTTATAAGCTACTGAAATCCTTGCTTCTGATTGGTTATCAGCAGATTTGTCACTGCTTTTTGTCATTTGTCATTGAAAAAAGGCTTTGTGAAACGGGCCCCTGTACGTACATGTACATTCAGTCTTATAATGCAGGCTTATTTCATCTGTAGATTTAAATCATTGTTACAGTAATAATTTAACCACTGCTGGATATGGTGCTTGCAATTATTTGCTCTTTTTTTGTCAATTTCATATTATACTGCCCTACACTTTGACTGCTTCTATTTGAAATCATGACTGCCTTCCTGTTTATCCAAACAGGGTTTTATTTTAAATTGGTGTACAATAGATTGAGAAAGATAGAAATGTTTGGATGAGCTTAGATGGTCCAGAGAAACCTTCCAAGTAATACTAGCAGTATATATCATTCCATTAGACTGGCAGGAGCTCAGTAGCACATACATTTAACAACTAAATTATTCATACCCTTACCAAGTTTTGTAATTTTTTCTAATTGTGTTGAAAATTTGATTTGTCCTGATTTATGTTTCTTGAAAATGTGACAAATTAAAGCTTACATCTATTAGAAAGTATTCAACAAAGTCCTTGATTCAACCGGTCCACTTTTCATTCTTGAGTTACGAAGAAAAAACGAACATCAAATTTACAAACGGTATGAATAATTAAGTTGTTTACTGTATATGTGTCCTGACCCACAGAACTGATAACCCATGCCTTAAACACAAAAATGACAGGATACAGGTTTAAACATACAGGTTATAGTTATTTTCAGAATAGCAGAGAATATGAACTATGCTGTATGAAGACACTTTTTGTTTTTCTCTTTTCTTTTTCTTATTTTTGTTTACAAAATAGGAGAACGTACATAGGACTTTGAAATATTATGTTTTGGTACGATACAGAGTGAGATGATATTTTTTCTTTGCAGATGTACCGGTAAATGTAGTGAAGATACTTAATAGAAAGACATGAAGAAGCCCATCTGCACTGTAGAACTTTGACCTTTCCTTAGATTTATGTACACGGTTGTAGAAAATGTATTGTACAAAATGTGAATATATATATTTATGTACAGGGCCATGGCTACTGGTTCAGAATCTTCATTGTACAATTTATTGTATATACTTGTAGAATTGAAAATGCATTAGGAGACAGGAAAGGAAAGAAATTGATAATTTGTACAACTTGCCAGAACTATATACCTACAGTATCGTTATGTATTTTTAAAATGTTTAATATGAATATGCTTTGTTTGATATGCAAGAGTGTGGATTAATTGTATGGGTCCTTGATAATGTGTTCAAGCTACATGTATTTGTATAAGGTAGACATGTATTGTAATTTCTCAGCACTAAAAATCTGTCCAATCAATGCTTTCCTGCTTGTGTAACTTTTCTCCAATCGCAGATTCCTCTTTCAATGTACGACCTAAGATTCAATCCAAATCATATATTGGTTTCTGTGACTCATTTTAGGTTCAAGTGTTCAATTTCTTCACATTTTCATTCTTGTTCAAGACATAGAAATTCTGTGTGACAGAGCTTTGACTGCCTGTAATCATGTTATTGATTTAAATTTATCAAAATTTAAAATTCATTAATTAAGGCGCTTCACAATTCCAATTATTATTAATAATTACAAATTTATTTCATAGTAACAGCTTTGGAAATTCAGTTATGGATGTCAGATAAAAAAAAAATCAAGCTCAATTATTTGGAAATTTCATCGATATCATGCTGTGGTAGTTTTTAGTTGTGACTCACTTCATCAGTCTCTTCCTGTTCTAAATCATTTGAATTCAATAAACCAATTATATATATGTACATTTATTTTGATTTTAGCACTCATCCCTTTGAAGATCAGATAATGTATTGGTTCACCTCTTAAATGCCAATGAGATGACTAGTGTATAAATCCTTAGTATTTATACAGGATAATCAATATCCCCTTTGATTTGTCTTGTGATCATATACATGTTGTATAATGTCTTGTTGATTGTACACAATTCAATGACAACTCCCACACAGACTATCCACTTTGTCAATTATGATTATATATGAAAATGGCATATATATTTTGTGCTTATTAAATGAAAAACAAAACTAAAATGTTTTCTTGCTTTGTTCCTCTAATGTTGTGGGTGTCCGTTTGTCTTTTTAGAACTACAAGTGTGAGATTTTGATTCTTAATGTTTGGGAATGGGCTTAAAGTTAGGAGGTCCATGGTTCAAACCAAATAATTTTTGCAAACATCCCTAAAAATTGAAGTGCCACCACCAAGGAGTCAGGTTTCCAGCGAAACCCAATCTGGCATATACCTTAAGCAAAATGGGGCAACGTGCTCCCTAATTAATCAAGTCTCTTTCTCCTTCCTCTTTATTTCTTTCTGTGTCTCTTGTCCGTCTGTCTCTCTCCCTCTTCTTTTTATCTTTTGGATTAAAGAATTGTTGGACTCCCCACAGGGTTGTTTTAGTTTAAAATTGTCCTTATCAATCGGTCAATTTCATTGCATTTACATGCACACATTCATAACTTCTTTAAAACAAAATTGGGGGGTAAGATTTTGGTAAAACCCTTTGAGGGTTGGAGCCATCTCTCTGCTTAATAATTTGTTCAACTTAAAAATTCATCTACAGAAAAAAAAGAAGATTGAATTACACCAACATCAGTGAAATGTATCAAACATAGGACTTCATTATTTGAATGTACAACACATGTACAGTCTTATATTTTAATATACAAAATCTACACAATACAAAACAATTTACAAGGACATTTAAACATTTTTCACATAGCAGAATGAAAGAAAATGCCATGCAATTGCAGGTCATCATATTTACATTTTGATTTGCTTAAATTATTTCCCTAAACTTCTATTTTAGTTTTCATATTTTATTTCAAACAAATCTATGACTCCAATGATATTTCTTGTGTCAGTCAGTGGCATAGCAGTGTGTGAGAGGGGGAGGGAAGGAATGAAAAAAACAAATCAGTAATAAGGGGAGAAGAGGGGAGAGAGAGAGAGTGGAGAAGAGGATACAGGAGGAGAGCGAAATGGGGAGAAGAAAGGGTATTATATAGTGAGAAAGGGAGAGGGGGAGGAATGTGAAAAGAAGATGATATATTACTCCCCTCCTCCATCTAATCACTAACCTTGTATAATCCCTTTCACCCTCTAACATGACCAGAGAACATCCTGTGAGAGAATCTAAGTTAACTAAATATTTACGCCTGTCAAATCTGTTGTAACATATTTTATCATTCCCCTACCAATTACTGATAGTTTGTGTTTATACATGTATATGTAATGATATATATTAAGTTACAAGTTTTCAAGACATGTGACCTACATGTTGTATGAATTTTTATTTTTTAAACTTTGTACTCGTACCTATTTCAATATTAGTTTTAGAATGTTAAACATAAACTTTGTAACATATCATAATTGGGACTTTTTCTTTGTTTTGCTGGCAGCTTTTTCAAGTTCCTCCAAGATTTCTTCCTTTTCTTGCACTGTCCTGTAAGTGAGAGAAGAGGGGGGAGGAAAAGACAGAGATAAAAGGAAGGAGATAGAAAGGGAAGGAGTGAGTGAGAGAGAGAGAGAGAGAGAGAGAAAGAGAGAGAGAGAGAGAGAGAGAGAAAGAGAAAGAGAGAGAGAGAGAGAGAAGGGAAGAGATAAAAAGGAAAGCAGTGAGAGAGAGAAAGAAGAGATTAAAGGGGGAAAACAAAGGGAGGGGGAAATTGAATTGAGTTGGTGATATCACAAGAATGCATTGCTTTATTTAATTCAATTTTTTAATAATTGTATCTGCATCTTATCATCTCAATGAAAATTTCTCTAAGAGTTAAAGCTGCACATCATTTAAGAAATGGAAGTAAATGTACATATAATGATTTAATATAATTTTGTACCAAAATATACCAATTACATAATTGGCTAAGAACTGCGCTGTTTGAGGGATATAAGATGAAGATTAGACCTTAAACATAATACACGTTTGGTTTGATTGGTTAAAACAATTGTATCAATAATCTAATTCCAGGCATGACAACTTTCCTTTATATTTTGAGAAATATATATTACCAAGCTGCACACAATATGACTGCATTCACTGTCAACACCTGAAATGCAGTAATTTTCTGAAACTGCCCTCATACAAAGCCACTGACACTTTCCAAGCTTGTTGTCAGGGTGTTCTTACCTTGCCATCTACCATTCACACAGTAGTTCCTCTCAGAATGCATGCTATAGATCTCCTCCCTTCCAAGCCTGTCAGGGTTTATACAGTCAAACCTGCTTTAGTGACCACCTGTCTACAAAGACCACATTTTTTGTTTTCCTTGAAAATGGTTTCTTATTGAAACATGTACTAAAGGAACCTGTGTTCAAAGACCACCTTTTGTGTTTCCCTTGGGCTGTTGCTATAGACAGCTTTAACTGTACATCTATTTTCTTACTTTGCCATTTCTGAAGGTCGCTCCTTGACATTTGATGTGTCTACAGCCCCCTACCATGCACCCCTCCCATACACCTGTTGTTGTTAACCCGTTGCCTATGGGAACTGGGTGATCCCTGTATTAAGCCTATGGTAAGCCCATAATTCAGTCGTCAACAGGTTACTATCCTTGTCTTGTTTTCTTACCTTGTCATCTGCTCCACCATCTCTGACAACTGTTCCTCTTGCTTCAACGCTTCTATGACTTCACTCTCTAACTTTTGCTACAAGAAATACAAAATACCAAGTAGAAATAAATAAATAATATGGATTTTTATATAGCGCCGGTATCCGCCAAAGTTCTGACGCTCATGGCGCTTTACACATATTACCCTGGTTATAGCCGAGCTGCCAAAGTAACTAGCGCTCAAGCATATCAGGTACCCATTTACATCTGGGTGGAGAGTGGCAAATGTAGATTAACGTCTTGCCAAAGGACATTGGTGCCGCAGCGCGACTTGAACCCGTACCTTGTGATCTGCAGTCGGGTGACTAATCAACAAGACCACAACACCTCTATGAATAACAAGTACTTATACCTAGCTTTGAGCCAAATCACAACAGACTATGCAATTCTTTTCTGGTTTATTTGTGAGGAATACTTCATTATTGTGAAGAGATCAATTCAATTTTAAGCTAGCATGAAAGGGTAAAAAATGAACTCTAAACAACAGAAGCAATATTCATGAAATGGCTGGACCAATGAAACAGTAGATAATGGATAACCATGGAAAGATGAGAACTGCTACAGAACCATTAATGTCTAGAACAGTAGAAGCAATCATGTTAGCTAAATCCAAAAGCATGAAACATAAATGCAAATTAAAACACAGATTACTACACTTTCAATACCGGGTATGTGTATTTCATATAGGTAGTAATACACATCAGGCCATTACTCGAATTAAACGCTAAATAAAAGGAAAATTCATTGTTTGTTTGTTTGTTTGTTTTTATTTCCGAAATCCATATATACATACAAGTTTTAAAAAAAAACATACATGTAAAACATATTTCAAACGATATGAAAGTAAGTAAATGTGTAAAGTATAGATAAACGGTTGGAAAGCCCATTTCAGAACCATTTTCAAAATGGTCCTGTTCTTCCATGGGGTCCAAAAGCAAAAATGATATTAATTTACATACAATATCAATTTTTTTTTAAATCATAGTAATTTACCAATACACTACCCCCCCCCCCCCCCTCCCCCACCCTTATCCTTCCCCCTAACCTCACCACCCCCGTCACCCTCTTGATACTGCCAACCCCTCCCGCTACCTATTCCCAAGTCCTCCAGTGTATATTATCTCTGTCATAACATTTCAAACTAAACTTTTTATTTCTTTATTATATATCTTTATTAAATATAGCCAAACTGTTTAACTACATCTAAAATATTGACACAGTTCAAGTTCATAAAGTAGGGGTCTATAGCTACATGTAGATCAACACTTTTTTGTTAGCATTTATCCCTAGCTAAAACTGGAGATATTTGAAAACTCAATAAAAATAAACAAAATACATGTAGTAAATAAAGATAGCATGAAACTCACACAAGCGGCTTCTAGTGTGTTGAATTTAGGGCGTTTAGTTGCAGGAGCCTTCAGATTCCTAGACTTGTCCAGTATCCTGTACAGAAATTATAAAAGCAAAATTCCAGTCGTCTTATCTGAAGTTGTAAGGAACTATGAAAAAGGCAATCCACCCTTAATAGCAAGTGACTCAATGCATTTTTGTTATGACTGAAAGATCTTTGCGTCTAAATAATCTCAAACAACATTTGAGCCATTCATGATATATTATTGGGTATATCTCTCAAGAAAAGACCCCCCCCCCCAAAAAAAAAAAAAAAAAAAAAAAAAAAAAAATTGGTAAAAGGTAAAAGGCAAATGGCAAAGTTTTTCTTGATCAAGTCAGTTGACTGACCAATCAAACAATTTGAGGTTCACATCTGTTTAGTATTCTCAACTCCAATCATCGAAAACTTTCTCTTTTTGTCCAATTTTGTTCAACCTTTTCCATCAACTTGTTTAATTTTTTCCTTTTCATCCAGTTTCCTGGCATTGATATGGTTTAGTTGTTTCTTTCCTTACCTTTTCTTCAGACTATTGAGAACATCTCGCACATCTGAATATGCCACAGAGCTTGTCTCAGAAAGCACAGATCTGAAAAGTATTAAAGATTTTCAAATGTCATTACGAGGATAGACAGCATTATTGCATTGGCGGGGGGGGGGGGGAGGTTGCTTTATAGACCCCAACAAAGTCAAAAGAGGAAATATCATTTTAAAATGCTTTAGAAGGACTTGCATTACATACAATTTTAGACTAAATTACCCCCCTCCCCCTCCCCCTCCCCGAGTCCGCCTCCGCCTCCTCTGCTAGTAAAATCAATCATTTATTCTTTTTGGCTATCATCTGCGGTTGAACACTAAAGACAAAGCTGGTAATGGTTTTGATGAGCATTATAGTGATGATAATAAAAGTGATAACTGTAAGTAACGACAGTGGTGCACAATGATCATGAGAAAATATACTGGCGAAATAGAAAATACAACAAATTGCTACAGAAATAAAAGCACTTTAATCTGGCAGTAGATTGTGTTGATTCCCCTAGCTATACTCACATGATGGCGCTGTCGATTGTTTGAACAAGTAAAGCCTGAGATGATTTAGTGATGGGTTTCCAATGTGAGAAGGTCCTTGCAGATACTGTACGCTCCTTGAACATTTCATCTGAATAAAGTAAAAAATAAAAAAAAGATAAAGAAATTATGAATGATAAACATTTCATCTGAACAAAGTTTATAAAAATATAAAAAAAGTGATTGCCAAATTATACTCTGTATGTATTGAATATGTTTATTTTCATGAAGAATGGAATAACTACCATACCATACTATGTCATTCTTTGTTCAATTTTTCCATTAAAAAAAAAAATAATAATAATCATTTCATTTTTTCTCCATTAAAAAAAAAATCATTCCATTCTGTACTTGTCAATGGTATAGGGGAACATGCCCCTAAATCAAATGGTAAAAATAGGTTAAGAGCAAGCCTTTTATTAACCGGGCGCCGGGCGATTTTTACCCCCCGGTCCCTGACTTTTGGCGCCCGGTAAGACGGGGAAAATGAGTACCGGGCGCCGGTCATTTTTTATTTCTGGCGCCCGGTCTGGGAGAATTAACATTCTCTGTTTCATAAACTTCCACATGTCTAGCACTTAATGTTCACAAATGTGACAAAAACTTACTTGATACGAGTAAAATGTGGACTGAATGAACCCTAACAAATCATTTTATAATGAGAATCCTAATTAAAATCGCCCAGAAACGAATACGAGCGGCCGTTCAATCCTACTCCTAGCGCCACACTGCTATGGGGGCTAGCAGCGCTAGCGGCGTGCAGACCGCTAGCTGAGATCGAGAGTTTGACTGTGCGAACGTGGTTAGCGGCTGGCTGTGAGAACGAGCATATGCATAGTTTCGCTATTGCTTTGTTTTGGCGATTCCTGTAGCGCGCACTCATGCACATTGCACACAATACAGGGGATGTACACCACTCAAAGACGAGAGCATTTCCCCAGGCCATGCATACACACACACAAATGACATAATCAGTGCACTGCACTACACACACAGTGTCAGTACAAGAAAGTCCAGATGTAACTTCCAAAAATCCATCCCAAAAGCCAAATTTTGCTGTCAAAAATGCGGAATCGGAGCCATATTTCCAAAGCTCACGGGGGTTTAGCCCAGTTTTAAGAAACAACTTCACCAAAAAAGCGCTAAAAATCAAGAAATCAGCGATTTTGTTACCAGTTTTTTCGCCTATCGCATGCCCTTCGAATGTGATGGTATCTTCAAAAAGTCAAATGAAAAACGAACACCGGACCTGCTGATGCATTGACTTTATGTACAAAGTTTATTGCAACTCCAGACTTGCCTTGATTCGACCGCAATTAAGCACCAATGGGTGCCGCACCTTGGGCATAGAACATCATCGTGTGTTGCGCCGCAATTCAGCGACCTTCGTACTCATTGACTAAAATTCTGTGATGTTTTAAATAATGGATTTTTCTGATAAAATAGGTAAATATATTTAACAAATATTTTTTTTTTAATTTTCTAATTTTTTTATAATTTTTTTTAATTATTATTTTTTTTATTTTTTTTTAAGTGACAGGTCGGCCGCTCTCAATGATTGAATGCGTTTTTATTCAAAGAAACGTAAATGCAATAGCATTTTATAGGGAAAATAACAAAAACGTAAAACAGGCAAAATCTGTTTTTTCACCTAAAATATGAATAATATGTTTTTTGAAAGTGACAGGTTGGCAGCTCTGCATGAAAAAAATTGTAAAAATAATTTAATTCCCCCCTTCCTAACATTTTTCAATTTTTGCATTTAACAGCATGAAAATAGTATTAAACATGAACAACAACAACAACTACAAATGACAGATTTATCCAAGGTATGAGTGATTTAATATTAGAGTGCTCAACATTTAAACTAGAAATTAAACTACCGTAGACCTATGTATAAATAAAAGGTAACGGTTAACAAATAATTTAAAGGAATACATATTTTCATCAATTTTGGAAACGGCTCCTGGTCCTGGAAAACGGCTCCCGGTCCTCTAAAAAATTTAAGGACCGGGAGCCGCTTTTTCAGATATTTGGCTCCCGGTCTGCTTTGACTTAATAAAAGGCTTGGTTAAGAGCTAACAGTAGAAAGGAGTAAGAGGGAGAAGGCAACATGAAAATAAAATGAAATCCTTGTATATCTTGCTTGGACATTTCACCTGATTGCCAAGAGAAAATGAATATAATCATGCAGAGAATCAGAAGGATGTTGGGTCAGGTCAGTGAATTCTTATAACTGGCTCTTGCAGTACGTCCACCCAATAAGATTACCACCACCCCCCACCCCCCCCCCAAGCCATTAAAAAGGAAATACAATGTTCTCCTTCTGCTGCCTGTGTTAAGCTGCGACTGATCATGATTAATCTCAGGTCCTCCAATCAATTGCAACTTTTACAAACCCCTATCACTTTAATAAGCAGAAGCCGATAGACTTTAAAATGGCAATGGATTTTAATCACGGACAACTCTTAATAAGACCGACCTTGTAAAGACAAAAGAGGTAGGTATAGAGGGAAATAAATTGAAGAAATGACAGATGGACACCCAAGCTCCTGTACATGTTTGGATAAAGCTCTAAGAAGCAGGGGCCTGTTCCTAGAAACCGTCATAAGTCTAACTTCTTGACTATCCCATTGAAACGCGTGTTAATTCTATAACACACGTTTCAATGGGATAGTCAAGAAGTTAGACTTATGACGGTTTCTAGGAACAGGCCCCAGGAGCCCTCAGAAGTTCTAGCTTCAAGGGACTTACCATCACCGTTTTGTGCTTTTTTTCTTTTGGACTTGGAAATCTGTACAAAAGGAGAGAAAAAAAGGAAACATGTCACTGTTGTCACATCATCAACACAAAATGAAAAATTCTCACATGGTAGTAGAAATGGTAGTAGACATGTACTTTCTTATGTAATTTTCTTAGCAACAAAGCTAATCTGTTACAAGGTCCATAAAGACCATCTGCCACAAACAGTCCATTTTTCATCTCCCTTGAGTAATCTTTATGACTATTACCTGGCTGACATTAACAGCTGTCCTAACGATAGGACTGTCGCTGCGAATGCGTGATCTTGATGTTGAAGCCTTCTGATGGGATTTCTTGCCTGTACTTGTTGTCTTCTTTATAACCTTAGGCATGTTGACAATAATGTGCTTCCTTTCTTCTGAGACAGAAATCTAATGAAGATTTACAAAGGCATCTATGGAAGGTGAGATAGAGAATTGGATAATTATTGGTAAGTGCTAGTAGAAATTAATCATTTTCTCATAAATGCATTCATACATGTGGCTGATCGAGCATATTTCCAAATGAAACAGACTTAATAGCCCATGTCTGCGATACAAGCATTATCAAGATCTTCCTTTGACTTTGTAAAGTGATCGAGGCACTAGACTGACTAGTTTTTTGTTTGTTTCCTTTTTTGCTACCCAATTTTGAATACCTGCACATATTGATAGAGAGGAGTAGATCTAGACTATGAATATTATGGCCGACGCTGACAAGGTGACATGGTATTGGTTAACTGCCCATATGCCTTATGGCCTGGGCTAATGGCCCCAAACTTAGAACAGGGTCTTTCGGGTCTCATCTCTACAGTACAGGTTTTTGAAATTGGGTAGATATCTACAAAATTATATCTAAGCCTAGTGAAAAAAGGAACAATAATCAAAAAGAAATGCACCATCACAATCACACTCATATTAATCATATCAGTATCGGTATCAGTATACGGAAGTGTGAGGTGATCCTGTTGAAACTTCCGGTCGTTTCATTGAGTGGTGTTTCGTTCAAAAATGAACCTGAACTAACAGTTAGACCTAGTAGGCCTAGTACTACATACTAGTACTAGTGTAGTAGTAGGTCTATCTACTCACCGCTTACAAAATACAAAGATTTGTTGTCTTGTGTTGAATGTCAATGGCAATGCAATGATGAGTTGGGGATACCTTCGTTATTTTCTTGAGTGTTAAACTTGAGGTGAAAATGAACTTCTTCTTCAATTCTTCTTCTTCTTGTTGAATTCCTCCAATTTAGCTTGACCTGGCGAAGAACTGAGCTGTGCGCTGTGCCTGCTAGATTCGCGTCGACAAAGGTATAGCTAGCTACGAGCTGGGAACTATACCGGAATCGCAAGCTATACGCGCCGGGCCGCCGGGGAACGGGCTAGCTCCTCGTGTTAGCAACAGCAGCACTGCATATCTGTAGATTTCGTTTTCGGCGCCGCCGTTAAATTGATTTGTCGCCCTCATGCGCCAGATGCATTGCAGCAAATGTTTGTTGGATCTGGACCGCCCATTTGGAGTTTTTCTCAATTCAAGGAATTAATCAAATTACCATTCTACATTTCCGAGGCACTTATGTCTGATATTTCAAATACATATACAGTATTCGAGCTTAAAAAATCCCAATTTTGACGACAACTTGACCGCCAGATCAGCACCATTACTTCCTTAAAAAGGTCGGTACCTCGATCAATGTGAGTGTGTGACTGTGAGAGTGAATAAAGCGCAGCTCAGCTCAGCGGATCGGACAGCGAGCTGGAGCCAGGCCAACCGATTAGGCCAGCGCAGGCCACAGTTAATGGTAATGCTCATGGGCTGGCAGCTACTTTAAAAGATTAGATTTGTAACCAAAGCCTAAGCCCTAGGCATGACATAGGTCTAGGTCTTTTCCACATTGTCCATGTTGTAGTTTTGCCATTCAGCTTGATGGAGAAATCAGATATTATTATGGATTATGGAAGGTGTATGAAGGGGTGGCCAAAGTTCACGGACATTCTAACTTTAGAACATAGATCTAGAGATAATCTAGACTAGACTAGATCTAGACCTATTGCAAAATGTGATATTTGATTTATGATTTCTCATATTCTACACAAATGTATTTATTTCAATTAGACCTAGATCTACATGTATTACCAAATGGGCGGCAAAGTTTTTTACTACAGATTGATTCAACTAGAAAATTTATCGTCAAAGGATTTCAGAGATATCACGATCTTAAAATTTGATGTCCACAACGAGACGCACAGGGTTTACAGTTGATTTATCGAAAAAATGCGATCCATCAAAATAAGGTAGCCTAGACCTAATATCATAATTTGCGAGGCAAGATATCATACAATCAGTTAGTAGACTCTACCAGTACCACCTTTTACTTACAAATTTGAGGATTTCTGCTCTCAAAATGAAGATTTCTGCTCTCAAAATGAAGATTTCTAGACCCTTATCAGTAAGTTGATAATTTTTTGGAACGGACGCAAATAACTGAAAAATTTGCTGATCTTTTGTCAATATTTTCACAATTTGGCCTGCGAACTATGGTCACACTCACTGTCACACCACCATGCTCTTAATCTACTAGACTAGAGTCATACATATTAATTTTGTCGCAATAAAGTACTATTACATGTAGAGGGTCTACATATTAAGTCAGTTTTGTTTAGATCTACTGCATATTATTAACATGTAGATACGTAACATATTCAGACAACATTTTGACATGCTTCAAGTTCATGCCTTTATTTTAAATGAATCGTAGTTGTAACGTTACAGTGAGCTGCAACACAGTTTGATCTCTAATTAAGAAATAATATCATTAAAGTCTTCTAGAAATCCTTGGTATTGGCTTTGGCTTTATTAAAGCCCCAGTCCCATATAAAGCCGGACCAGCACGGACGAGCACGGACCACTCCGGACCATCCCGGACCATGGTCTGGGGTGATCCGGGATGGTCCGGGATGTTTTGTTCAAAAAATTGCAACCGCCGACCGTCTCCCCGGACCCAACACGGTACCACTACGGACCGCCCCGGACCGTCCGGGCATAGCCCCGGCAGCAGTACAGATCATTCCCGGACCAACACTGTGCCAACACGGATGACACCGGACCATCCCGGTGCCAACACGGATCATCCCGGAACGCCCCGGGGCCAACACGGATCGCCCCAGGATGGTCCAGGGTGATCCGTGTCGCCACCGTGCTGGGTCCGGGATCATCCGTAGGGGCGCCGGGGTGATCCGGGGTCAATAACTCACTCCCGGACTGCCACGGATCAACACGGACCGCCCCGGACCCAGCACGGTGGCTACACGGATCACCCCGGATCAAACTATTGTCTCGGACCACCCCGGCAGTTTTTGACCGTCAAAAACATCCGGGGTCGACTCCCGGACCGCCCAGGACCATCCAGGACCATCCAGGACCATCCACGACCATCCAGGACCATCCAGGACCATCCAGGACCATCCAGGACCATCCAGGACCACCCCGGTGCCAACACGGTGTCAACACGGACCGAATCCCGGATCACCCGGGATGGTCCGGGACGGTATATGGGACTGTAGCTTAAGGTTCATACATTTAGTATGTACATGTACATGTAACTTCATACTGACTTGATTTTCCAAATCATTTTAGATCTACATGTAGATCTAATCTATTTTGTTTGTACAGTAGATTATTCTCTAGCAATAGTTATTTAATCAGACAACATTTGTATCAATTTTCTTGTTATCCTTCTTTGCTATAATTACAGGCCACCGTCGGGTGTATTCTTGTATACTCTGTAATTGTTTTAACCGATAATTATATCTTGAAATTCCTGCTCCTGGAAAGTTATAAAAATCACCCTTAGGATTCTGTAGTGGCCTATTGAACATACATGTAATGGCTTTTATTAAAAAACAAAACAAAATTCATTTAAAAGAAAATCTGGAAGTGATTACCTTACTCATATTGGTATGCCAATTTGAAAGGTATCCTTGTCATTGCAGTGCCAGTGTTGAATGTTGATACAGTATAATTATGATGTCAATCTTTGTGTAATTGAATTGCCACCTGTGTGTGTGTATGTATGGCTATCTCATTAGAAGTTAGGACAGGAATATTAGTTAAGCCAGTTTATGAGATGGTTGGTTGGTTCTTCGTTTAGATGGCGCTCTTCAATCTCAAAGATTATTTGCGCCAGTCAATTTCGTGTATAGCTTTGGCGTGGGCTTCGGAAATCGAGCCCACGAGCGACTTTCCTTGTAGGCTAGGAATATTGTGTTTTGAGGTCAAACAAATTGCAATAGAATTTTTTTCACCGGAATGCATTTCAGTAAGGTCCCCAAAATGACATACATGTACTAAAAGTCCAAAAAAATCCATGTAGTGGAAGTGTGTCTAATTTGCATAAATCCAAAATGGCGCCAATTCTACTGTTTTCACCTAGATTTGGTCAAAATTTTCACATTACATACCTTTAAAAATACTTTTAGTGTACTTTGAATGTCTAAAAAGATATTTTCAAGAATGCTTATGTTCGCGCAAAGTTTCAGGTGCCTAATTGAGTGTCCAAATTTGCATAAATTCAAAATGGCTGCCAAATCAGGCATTTTTTATATTTTTTTAGAGAATTGATTATAATTATAATTCTTGTCCTATGTAATATCAGAATAATTTCGACAACACTTGTTCATGTTGTAAAAATATTTTTAAATTTCAAACATATCATAATTAGGTTCTTTAGTTTGCATAAACACATACATATTCAATTTAGTTTTGTTTCTCACCTTACAATGCATTCCAGAGTAGCTATAACATATGTCTACATTGGTTCACAAATCCGAGTTCAGTTCTTATTGGAAGTCTCCAACAAACATACATTTATGTGGCACGCTGGTCAGTAGTATCATCAAGTTCTAGGTCTGGTGGTGGTGAGTTGGTGCAACTAGTGCCACGACAATCAGTGCAGGCTGTTGAACATTGGAGGCCATACTTCCGGCACGTGCATTTCTTGGTTGCACAGTCTTTCTTGCATCCACATCTGATGACTTTAAGGAGTGATGCGGGTGCTGGTGGTTTATCAGTTTGTATTGGAAGATACTTCCCATCCGTGACCTGCCAACCCCAGTCTACCGGTGTCAGTTTGTCTGCCATTCCTTTCCATTCTAGTATCTGATAGTACACACGCAGACTATGGAACTTTGCTGCTGCTGAAGTTGGGGGCAAAGTCTTTGCTTCTAAGGCAGACGACATTGACGATACCTTTACGCAATATCTTCTGTACCTCAAAGAATCTAGATCTTCTGTTGAGTCACCACCATACAGGCATACAAGTGCCTTCTCTCCAGCTGTAATAATGGTCTCCTTCAGGTCTGATGCTGGCTGACTAAATGCCTTGGCAAGCTCACAGAAGTCGTCATTCTTCATGATTTTCTTCAGTGCTACGCCTTTCCCTAGTCCAAATATGCGAGACGTTGTGTCGCAGCCCAGAAGCGCATGGACAAAAAGAATGTTGCCACACACACTACTTCCTAGAGTTTCCTTCAGCTTTTTTAAATTCCATGTTCGATTCTTCTTGGAGTTTGCCTTGGGCTCAGGTGCAAAAAAGACGTCCTTTGCATTCAGATCAGCGTGGTAGATCAGCAAGATGAGAAGGTCTGTATCATCCCCGACAAGAACTGTGTCTTTAAACTGAGCTGCTTCTACCGCTGTAGTAACAATTAAGAGATCTGCATCTCCTCTTGCATGAGATACAGTGCAACCATGCATTTCGAGCTTGGAACTGAGTAGGTTTATGAAGCGTTGCTTGTTAACTTCATTTGCAAGAAATTCGTCTTTCTTGGATTTGATTACCATGTCCTCTGCAAAGTTGACAGTCAGGCCTTGACAACCTCCTGATCGTCTAAGATGTGTTGCGTCCTTGGTTGACGGACCGCCTTGATAGCCATCAAAAACAACCGTTGGCCTTCCATATTTGCTGCTGACATAATTGACATATAGCTGGCATATGTTGTTGAAAGTGCTCTCACGTGGCCAAGGAAAACGGTGAAGTAGTGCACCACCATCCAAAACATAATGAACATCACCACTGGGTAGTGTCTGCTCTCGTGTCAGCTCATGTTCAAACACCTTCCAAAGTGCATCTGCTAGGACTGGTTTGTCGGCCTGTAGGGGGAGACATGATGATTCAAACAGAGCAGGGGGGTGACTGCATAACTCGTAGCTGAAAACTGATGCTAAAGTACCTTTACGTTCCCTACTGACAATGACCAGTCTCTGGAAAAGGAGCTGTGGGTCTACATGAACAGATTCATCGCCGATCTTTACAGCAGTCCTTGCACCTAATGTCACTGCTTGATCACTTCTTTTGAATGAATGTTCATCCACTTTCTTTCCAGCCATGGAGTTCAGTATCTTGTTACCGACGTCTTTGGATTGGTCTACATTTACAGTTTCATCTGCAGTCATTCCATTCGCTATACTGTGCAGAGTAGTGTCTGGACTGAATGGATTACGTTGGCTGAGGTAGTTCAGTATTTCCAGCGTGTCGCTAACATCCCTACTCTGTCTGGCACTTGATACATCTTTGTGTTGCTCACTTGTGAAGAGGTAAGCATTAGTAAGATCTTGCATTGCGGCGTTTACTTCTGCACGTATTGGCATTGACAGAAGCCAAACTGTACGTTGGATTTCGGACATACCACTGCCCCTTGTAAGACCACCACTTGTCTTTAAACTTCTCATTAACACCTGTTCTATGATGAGATCGGTAGACAGTCCTGCCCAGTAGCGATCACTTCTCCTTACTACGTGATACCCTTCTCGGAATCTCATGTAGACTTCAGGGTGTGTGTGTGGTAGTTCACGCATCATTTGCAAGTAGACATAGGCAGATTTAGCATACAGGATGTGTCCAGAAGCGGCAAAATATGGTAGCATGTCATGGATAGCCTGCAGATGAAGCTCCCAGTTTCCTGTTCTCTCAGCTTTGATAAACTTGCGCAAAATGTCTATCATGTCCATATACTGCAACCAGAGAACTGCTGTTCGCGTGGTCAAGGTCTCCTTCTTGGCCTTTATTTGCCTAAGAATTTGGTCAATGACTTCAGAGGAACAAATGTCACCCACCAATGCTGTGGCAGACAAGAGTCTATCATACAGTTTTTGTGCTTCTCCCAAATCTGTTTCTTTGATATCTTGTTCCTTCATGGTATCTGTTGCAGGTTCATTTACGTCTGTGCCACAAGGAAACTGAACTTCAGAAGAATGGTCTCCCCCACGTGCTAATCCATGCACCTCTTCTGGAGGTTGCTGTTCTACATGTGCTGCATCACAATTGGTTTCAGGAATCTGCTCTTCTTCAATTGCTACATCACAATGAAGATCAGGAAGTTGCTGGTCGTTGGTAGTTGTTCCAGAGGGAACTCCAGTGGGCTGCTCCCCGAAGTTAGCTACTCCACATGGAACACCTGGGTGTTGATCCTGCTCACTAGGAACTTCCGGAGGTTTCTCCTCGTTAGTTGGCAGTTGTACGTTATACAAGTCTGCTATCAGCATGGTATTTAGCGCAGCATCAACGAGGAAATGGCCCCGCACAGCTCTAGAAATTGCTTTTCCTCGCAGCATATGGCTCACCGAGTTGCTGGCATACACTACTTCAAGAAGTTCCTGGAGTCCTGAGCCCGTCATCAAATGCCCTATACTTCCCAGGAAGCTCATTTCAGTGTGCAATCCTCCAAGTCTCAGAACGATCTGCTTCAAGTCACTGTCACTTGGCTGGCTCCTGATTATTGTGAGTGCCTTCCACCAAAGCGGCTGATCAAAAGTCAGAACAGGTGTAGTATTATACTGTTTAGCATGGGCACAGACAAAACGCAGAGTGGAGTAGACACAAGATGGATCACTAGGATTCATGTCAATCATGGGGAGAAACATAACAGATGACTGTCCAGGGTAGTTGCCCTTGTTTACCATCTGCATCGTTCCGGACCAAGAAGGCCTTGGGGACCGCAGGAGTAAAGATGTCTTCCACAACACATCAAGGTTTGATGTTGGATCTTCTGTTCCCCAATTCACAATCGGCTGGTAGACCAGAGGTTGTACAGTTGTAGATGCTTTGAAATATTCAATGTTGATGCGTCCAACAGCAGCGATGTCCTCAGCGGTTACCGTTTCTCTAGGTACAGGCTTACAGCACTTTGTCCCTGGGGTTTTGGTAGCTATGATGCCCATTCCATGGAAAGTACCTGATCCATCAAGAGTGTCGATATTATGGTCGACATTGTCTGCAATATACTGAATGCACTCTCCTGGTTCATAGCCTGGTAGTTCAGTTCCTTGAGAAACTGCTGCACTTCTTTCATATTTCTTAACCTCTTGATAAGAGCAGGAGAAGCATTGCGCATGCAGTGTGTCGATCAGAAAGCGAGACGAGAATTGATGATGCATTTGTATTCCAAGTCCAAGCTGGAGAGGAGCAAGGAGAACCCTTGGCCGTATTGCGTGCATTATGGCTTGCCCAATAGACGCCAGTTTCACATCTACCTTTTTGCCAACAAACATGTTCCTTAATAGCAATTGCAGGGAATCAGGGAGAAATGCAAGTGCAGCAGTGGTAGACGACATTTCAGCAGGAGTTGGGTAAACGTCACTTGCAATTTTCTTTAACTTGACGTCATTCTTTATGAGCGAGGCAGCAGTCTTTATAATCCTCATTTTCTCCTGCTCTGGTGTGTTGTCCTTTGGCTGCTTGTGGAATTCATACAGAATAGCACTAACTGTGCTACAAAATGTAACTACATCATGCTTTCCGTTCAGTTCAGTTATAACGATTCTCTCACCAAAGTGCCCCTGTATTTTGTTTTTCATGTATACCACACTGTAGGCCTCGTGATCTGTATCCAGTAAATAGTGTTGCATCTTAGTAACGAGATCAACTACTGTTGTTTGTTCCTCATCATTTTCCTCCAGGAACTCAACTACTTTTAAGAATGCAGTCAATTTCACCTCCTCTTTAGGTCGGCCAGTTTTAGCCTTTTTGGAAGTGCTTGTGCTCACAGAGTATACCTTTGGTATTTGTTTGTCAGTTTTAAAGTTCACCATGCATTGTTTATGGTATATAGCATCAGCTGCGGGAAGATCATTGATAGATGCAAGTCTTCCAGACACAATTTGGGACCAAGTATCATTTCTTTGTATGCATATCTGTGTAACAGAGTCCTGGAATTCTTTGGTTCTGACAGGGAAAACGTCAAATCCTCGCCTTTTCCCATCATACTTAGCAGGTTGTCCACAGAATATACAGTGCTTTCTGAAATCGAAGGGTGGTTGGAGTGAACGAAGTCCTATACGTTCTTCTTCAACTTTAACATGTTTTTATGCTACCTCCTTTGCGATTCTATTTGGTTCACAGTAGTTTCGACGGCATTTCACATGTACAACTTGTCCAGGATGTACATTTATATTGCTTTCACGTTGTTCGCTTGCACGATTCACTCCATCACTGCCTTTAGCTCCTAGCTCAACTGTAGGCCCTCCATCACTCAATGATTTATTGCAAAAACAACAGCACTCCATGGTGTAAATGCTTAATATAAGGCAAATGATATGACATCTAATATACAGTTAAGATCAATAAAACTTCAGCTGTGAATACTGTACACTTGGAAAAAGTCTATACTCCATTGTTGAACGGGGCTCTGGAGGAGGGTGCCTATTCTAAACTTGGCAGGTATCTATTCTACAGTTAGATGGTGTATATTGTCCTTTATTCATTTGGAGTAATAATGTCCATTCTATCTAGTTGAACGGTATCTAATACTGCTCTGGTGGAAGCTTGACTTCTACAGTTGAAGGGTGACTCCTATCCTGCATTTCTATTTGAAGGATGTCCCAAGTTGAAATGAGGGTTTCTATTCTATATAGATGTAACATGTCTATTCTACAGTTGGGACCTGCATACAATTGAAACAGATAGTAACACAATATATTGGTCATTTATGCAGAAACTAAAAAAAATCACAAGAGCAATTCAGTGACACTAAATTCTTTCTGACATTTGACTAGAATAATAATATTCTTAAAATTATACACAAAACGTATGGGAGAGTGTATGGGAGAGGAACGATGCTCACATAATTGTTTTGGGGCTTGACCAACTGACACTGAAATATTAGTAAGGCAGCCTAGTCAAGACCCTCTGATCTAGATCTCAAATCCACCATACTTTTCTGTCAAACACATTTGAAGGGCCCAACAGGGCTATCCAATGCCGCCGCTAAGACTAATAAGGCCATGAAGCTAGCGCCATCGCTAGCCGGCCGGCCAGCGCTAGCATTGGAGCAATCCTTAGTCCTTACATCTTCTACGGCTATAGCTGGCCTAAATCTAATAAAATAGCTAAATTTACCGTTTATCAGACTCATAATGTGTTCCTCTGAAATGGTTTATGTCCATGTCAATCCCTGCTACAGCAACTACAGCCCCCGTCATATTGCTGTAGGCACGTGTGTAGGCTTGCCTTTGTAGCTATCGAGAAAGTTTCTCACCTCTCTAAAGTAAACTGTTGCACTGTGAACAACTTCTAACCAATCCAACGACCATGCGGCTAGGTAAAGCCTCTCCCCTATACATACATGTACATGTAGCCCTACCAACAGCTCTTGTGTTTGTCGGATACTCATAAGGGCTAGTTTTCTGAATATTTTATTTTTGTTTTTATTTAATACAGTCTAGTTATAGTCTAGTGCATGCATAATGAAATAATATAATCTGCAAAGGGGATAAACTGAACATAAATTACATGTTAGACTGTGTGGGTGTGGGTGTGGGTGTGGGTGTGAGTGTGCGAAGGGGTTTGTTTGAGGTGTGTGATGTACATGTAGCATATGGGTATTTTAGTTGATTACAAATGTACAGCAGATTACTTTTCCAACTCTATTAGTGCCACAACAGCTCTACAAGTTGAAACATATGACAAAACCATAGAGATATATACTTAATAAGGCTAGAGTGCGGACTCGTCATACGCGCCCGTTCAAAGCTCTGTGCGCGCATGGAGCGCGGTCCGCCATTACTAAGGAGGGCAAAACATCGAGAAATACCCGGATGTTCCATCGAAACCGTGCTATTGATAAGCAATGTGAAGCTTCATTTTTCGGGTTGATTTATCGGTTTTCGAGTATGAAACATTATAATTGTGGTATTTTGCATAATGCATGAACCCTACTCATGCCTCAGTCATGGTATCTGGTGTAGGTCAAGATTAATTACGGATGTTATGGTGAGGTAAAAGGGACACAAAAAGCTATTTATATTTCAGTATATCTTCAATTTTTCTTCCTCTTTGTCAATATAAAACTGCGATATTATGACATTAAATATTACTTGGCTTTAAACCAATCAGAATCAAGCATTTGGGACTTGTATTTGATATTTATGTCATGATATTAAACAAAGTTTTATGCTACAGGGCCAATACCGGGGGCCAATGTCTTTCTAATTCAGTTATTATGAGAGCCGGGGTTTATTGATTTAAAACGCTTTAAAGGTAATATATTCATTTTATGGCTATTATAAACAGATTGATAATTATAGATTTGAGATGGGTATGTAGATAGCTAGACACATAAATAGATGGATAGATAGATATAATATAGAAGGATAGGTAGATAATGGAAATGCAGATAAAGGACGATACTGAAGATAGGAAGAGGGGGAAGGAAAAAATTATACACATTTATTTTAAAAAAATTATGTTATTTACTCATCCAATCATTCATCCATCTATCCAAACATTCTTTTTTTTCTTCTCTCACTCATTTTATATCAAATTCACACCTTATGTCTTTCACCCATTCTCTATAAAATCTCTATTTTTGTCTGAAAGAATAATTCAATTTTTTACAGTTCACTATAAATATATATGAATATTCTTTAAAAACAGCTGATCATTGATGTAATAATTATTTATTCACACCACTTTTTTTTCTTCATAAATAATATTCTCCTTGATACAGTGTATTTCTTATTTTCTTCATCAACCAGTTTTAGAGAATAAACTTATAATTAAATTTGAAGAAAAAAATGAATAAATGAACCTTTTATTACCACACGGCACACGTGTGTTGATATTCTACAGCATAGGCATTTAAGTTTTGACATTTTATCGGACATATATACTGCAATAATACATCACAATTGAAAGGACAGACATTGCAAAAAAAACACCTCAGATTTTAGCCCCAAATTTACTGTCACGGATCATAGGCAACACAACCACAACAAATTGATTCGCCACCAAAGACAAGCATTACACATCCCAAAACCGCCACAATAACTCCCAAAACATAAATGTCAGGAGGCCAATGTCTATGTGTCAAGATGTCAGCGATAACGAACACTTTATTAACTAGTCTTGGCTCCAAGCGCACGCAGGCGCGTCACATTTACTAATAATACAAAGACATTTCATCGGGTAATAAATGCAAACCAGAAATAGTAATTGAGCATATATATTCCAAGTCACCTGTATTGCTATGAAGAACTATAATTGAAGGGACTTACATCTCAGGATACTGCACTACACTATTCAGTGAAACCTCATAGTAACATGGTCTTTTGACATCATTATTCATCAGGTATAATAATAAATTTGAAACTGATTACCCTCAAATGTACACAGTAGATACAACAAGCCAAAGAGTGCACAATCTTATGGGTGTACATCTTGTGACATTATTCCATATAATTTTTCTGTTATCAAATCTCTTCAAAAGCAGTTTTCCATTTTGGAACAAAATTCAAACCTATGTACAAAACATACATATCCATACTGTACCTGCAGAATCAAAGCACATGTAGAGTGCAAATAATTTGCACAAATTATAGCAACTGAATCAGATACAGCAGGTCCAATCATGAAGCTTATAGAGTAAATATTCAAATACAGTGTACCTCACAACAACTCAAAATTCAAGTACATTTTGTTTAACCCCTAATGTAATCAACTCTTCTAAGTTCCACTTTAGTTTGCCTTCGTGTAAAGTTAACAAACAGAAAATTATGGTTAGGTTGTGCAACTGTCACAATGTGTCCCAAAAATTTTATTTCATTACACAGAACAAAAGTCTCAGATTGTTCTGTTTTTTAAAAGATTATTGAAAGCTCTCTCCAGTTTTAAACGGCTTCACAGTCAATCATCCAGTGGATAAGCTATGCAGACAAGAGGCAAAATATAAAAGACCGATCTGTCTTTGTAGTTTGTATGAATGAAGTTCTATGTTTTGTTTTGTTCTCTCCAAAGTTGTGTTGAAGTAGGTCAAGCTGATCCTGGCTAATGAGCTTGCTTTCGTGGACTTCCTGCAAGAGAGTCCTGGTTTTTCCATCTCTCCTGTTTACCTTGTTTCACCACTTTAAGCTGTTTCTTGGAATCCTGCACTTGCTGTCTGGTTATATTCAGTTTCTAATCAACTCAGACAGAAAAAGAATAGTCATGTTCTTTTGTAATGTCATAGGGTTTCTTTGGAGGCACGGGAACACTTTCGGATGTTGTACATGGTTTTGCTGGGAGTCTTGAGCCATGGGTCTGTTTATAGGGAGGATGTCCAGGAAAGACAGTAGGCACAGCTCTATGCATGAGATGTGGTGTGTAACATCCTTTCCTCTCTTGAGTGTGTTCCTGCATTACAATAAAAGCAAATGGAAACAATAATGAGTTTTTTCTCATAACATGACAATTGTTCTACTATTCATGCTATTTCATGTGATTTTTAAGACTGAAACTGAAAGCAGCTTCCAGCCAAATAAATAAAATAATAATGATGTCAGCAAGTCATAAGCAAATTTGATAGAAATAGCGTAGTGTGCAGTGGGATTTTTAGGCTAGCCTAGCCTAGTTGGATAACTCCTGTGATGTGAAATATGGCAGGCTAGCCTGGCTTAGACCAAAAGCTTCAGTCTCTCTATATCGTCGGTTGTTCTACTGAGACTGCGTCTGGCTCCACTAGACCTCTGATTATATTATGGGGAATGTCAACAAATGTCAGTTTTATTAAAGAAATGACCCATATCAGACGGTTATTTCTGTCTAACCTGGCTTTGCCTTTCGGGCTTTAGAAATTAGAGACTAGAGTTTAGATCTAGAGTCTAGACTAGATCTAGATCTATAGTCTAGTCTAGTTAAAATATAAAGAAGCTGACATTTGATTTTTATCTTGAAATTAGATAAGATAAAATTAATTATATCATTTTATTCTAGACTTTTCTTTAATAGAATCAAGCTCATGGAGTTATATTGCCGAGTTGGACTCTCTGGCACTTGGAGTTGCGAGCGACTCCAGCGCAGCAGAATTTTCCCATCACCATCCCCAGAACCTTAACCCATGCCTGCCCCAGCCCGGCGGGCGTGGACTGGCGCGCTCCGCTGCTGCAGGAGCTGCGGTGGCTTGTCATGAGACAACCCGGGTACAGACTACAGTCACTGCATAAACTACATTTTTAGCTCTAAAATCTCCTTATTAATCAACATAACATTAAGAAGAACTTACTTGTGAAATATTATGCAGTTCCCTTTCTTTCTTCGGTCCGAACATCCAAATGCAACGCACGAACCTGGCTTCTCCAATTTTTTCCACGTATGTTGTGCACAGCATCTTGTTGGGTCGTTCGTTTTTCTGCCCTCCTTAGTAATGGCGGCCACCGCTCCAGCTCGGAGCAGCAATTTGAGCGAGTACGCCCTCTAGTGTTAGTAGTATATATCTCTATGGACAAAACCTATTTTAAATCTTAGTATATTGGCGGCCATTTTGGATTTATGAATGCTGCGATGCACAATTAAACAAGATGTACTTCTGTATATGATATATACACCATATTACATTCATATAAATGTGAAATGTGTGCTTTAAAGTGCCAAAACAATTACCTATGATAAGAAATGCAACTCGATATCGGTGAAAATCTTCGAAAAAGCGGCCATTTTGGATTTATGCAAATTAGGCACACTTCCACTACTTGGATTTTTTTGGACTTTTAGTATGTCATTTTGGGGACCTTACTGAAATGCATTCCGGTGAAAAAAATTCTATTGCAATTTGTTTGACGTTTACCTAAAAAATGACACAATATTCCTAGCCTACTAGACAGTAAATAAACTCGAAAGTTATCATTTAACAACCTTCTACGATATCTCAGAGGCAGCTCCCCGGTCAAAACTTGTAAAGCCTCTAAGGACACATTGTGTATTGTGCCTGTAATAATTTTTAAGGCTCTGTATTGGATAGAGTCAAGTTTTTTTGTTAAAGATATACAAGCAGAATCATACATTTCACTCCCATAGTCCAAAATGGATAGGATAAGTCCTTTATAAATCATCATCAAAATCTCATACTTACTTCCCCAGGGGGTGCCGGAGACACAACGTAGCAAGTTTATTCTTTTCTTACATTTATCAATGATAGAATCTATATGGACAGACCAAGTTAATTGGGAGTCAAACCTCACACCAAGGAACTTATACTGCTCGCATATAGGCAGATTATGTCCTTTTATTTGTAGAAGAATATCTTTCTTTTGTTTGTTGGTAAAGACTAATACTGCAGATTTGGTAGGGGAAACGTTTAACTTCCACGTCCAACACCATATCTCAAGCTCATGCAGGGCCTCTTGTAATTTCCTGCGGGCCAGCTCTAAATCCTTATTTGAACACCAGATTGCAATGTCATCAGCATAGCAAGATAATTTAACATCACTTACATTTATCTTGAGATCATTTAACATTAAAGTAAATAATAAAGGACTTAATGAACTTCCTTGCGGGATTCCATTTTCTAACGTGTAGTGGCGAGACATATAGTTATTTATCCTCACATTAGAAATCCTACTCAATAGAAATGCTTTTATAAAAAGTAACATTTTTCCACCAATGCCTAAGATAGATAATTTTCTTAGTAGACCTGTTTTCCATAGCGAATCATATGCTTTTTCTAAATCAAGAAAGACCGCTACGGTATATTTTTTACTTTTCAAGGATATATGTATGTCCGTCTCCAATCTCACTAAGTGATCTTTGACATTCCTATATTTGCGGAAGCCAGATTGAATAGGATTTAATAGTCTGTTTTTTTCTAGAAACCACGTCAGGCGATTTTTTATCATTTTTTCCATAATTTTAGAGAATGTTGATATCAACGAAATCGGCCTATAAGAGGTCACTTGAGTCGGATCTTTTCCGGATTTCAAGATTGGTATTTGAATAAGAGATGTACATACGACAGCTACACCTAGAGGGAGCTATTGATCTTCACATTGACAATCACATAGATCTATTAATGCATAAGATCAAGCCTGTGGTTTGTGCTAAATTTATGGTGTAGGGGATGTGAATATTCCACAAGTAAGTAAGTAAGTATACATTTACGTAAACAACAGCATGACGACCAAGTAAAGGAAATCCTTAATTAATTATATCTTCTCTCCCCAAAAAGAAGAAAGATGGTAAATTGGGATTTTGTTGAAAAAGTGTTAAAGCATGTACATGTATTTACGGTACCATTTAAAAAGTCATACCTTCTCCTTAAAAATTAGTTTTCACATTTTCTTGATCAATTGTCTTCAGTGTAAAATTAGACAATTGATATTTCACTTTTAGAAATGGCTGTGAGAGGAATCGTTCACAAATCTTAATTTCCAGATGTACTTAATTTGTTTCATAGGTTTCTATCCGAGTGTACAATGTACACTGTAGGTACTAGGTACTGTTCATGTAGTTTCTACATGGAAAGGATCCATAAAACACAAATATGAGGCTGAACTACTATTTTATTATATGTGTACTAGCTGGACCCGCGGAAATCCGCGGGATTCTAGAGGGGGGCGGGGGGTGTAAATAGATATATAGAGACTGTCTAAATTAAAACCACCAAGAACTTTATTTGCCATTCAAGCCATTAAAAAAATATTCTTGTTTAGGACCCGCGGGATTCTAGAGGGGGGCGGGGGGTGTAAATAGATATATAGAGACTGTCTAAATTAAAACCACCAAGAACTTTATTTGCCATTCAGGCCATTACAAAATATACATGTTTAGCGTCCCCGCCCGCTTCCTTTTTGGGGGCCGCCTCCAATTTTTTTTTTTTGAAATTTTTTGAAATTTTTTTTTTTTTTTTTTAGGGGCCGCCTCCTTTTTTTTTTTTTTTTGAAAGAAAAAAAACATGAAAAGCACTGCTAAAATGTATTTCTGATTTAAAAAAAAAAAAAAAAAAATCTCGGCCGCCATCTTGAAAAATAGCCTGAATGTCAGGGAAAATGTACGGAGCGGCCATTTTGAAAGAAAAAAAAAAAAAAAAAGGGCCTCCTCCCATTTTTCTAAGAAACAGGACGCTTTGAGCATGTTTTTTTTTTAATTTGGCCTTATATTAAATTAAAAAAACAATCCAACTGTACCGGTAGTTATTCTTTAAGCCACTGGAACTGCGTAGAGTTCTGTAGAGTGGCGTACCGACTACGCAGAAATTAGGCTGCGTATTAATGGGAAAAAAGTGCCTGCGTAGGTTATGCGTAGGCTGGCGTACGGGTTTGCTTATGGTTGCTTACTGTGTTGAAAGCTTTTACTGCTTTGTCAATCTGGCGTAGGGTAGCGTACTGTTGCGTAGGCATGTAGCGTAGTGTTGCGTAAAAAGACATACTTTCTGTGTCAAGTTTCTATGCCTAAAGTACGCGAAAAAAATTAAACATGTTGAATTGTTTTCGTTCATCTTGCGTACCCCTTTCCGTCCCTCAGCATATAGTAACGTAGGCCAGCGTAGGTGGTACGCAACACTACGCAACTCTACGTATTGACCCACGCCAATTAGTGACCCGCAGGTGCCACAAATAAAGTATTAAAAAAAATGCTCATCTGACCCTAATTAAACGCCTAAAACCCCCAAGCTTTCGGGGGTTTATGGCCCCTTGAAACCCGTGGACCCCACGCCTATATTATATATACACTCAACTTGCTGCGATCTGATCTCTCCCCCCCCCCCCCCCCCCCCACTTTGAAGAACGTAACCCCCTGAGCTTTTGGAGGTTTATGGCCCCTTGAAACCCATGGACCCCACGCCTATATTATATATACACTCAACTCGGGACCCGCAGAAATCCGCGGAATTCTAGAGGGGGGCGCAGGCAAAAAATTAAGTTTTTCATTTCTGGGGCTCCATTTCAAATTTTCGGAAATTTTCGGGGGCTACTTTTTCAACTTTCGGGGGCTCTTTTTTCTGGGGCTACTTTTTCATTAATTCATAAAAGGATAGGCCTACACTTTGTTGAGATTTGTATAGTAGGCTAAGGTTTGAGGCTTCCTACATCCTACTTCATAATTGCCTATTTAAAAATAAAAAAAAAATTCTCTAGTTCAATAACTAAGTTTTCATGCATTGATTTGATGCAAGAACTGTAACATAATAATAGACCCTAGATTGTGATTATTTCTGACCATGAATTTCGATAATCATTTTTCAAAGTAAAATTTTCATAAGAAAATCAGACAGTCGTTTAAAAACGTAGACATTAGTAATACTTTTACTTATTCTAAGCTCAGGTTTCGTAAATCTATTCACGAAACTATATTGAAATCGCGGCAATAATGATGCAAACCAACAGATAACAATTTCAAAGTGTCAAATCTCTTCGACTCGAGCTCAGCTGAACTCACACACGCTTCAGCGTAACTCCAGCAAGCTCGAACACCGGCGCCGCAGGCGTCGGACGCCTGCGGTGCCCGGCAGTGTTGGAGCTTCCCGAGCAGCGCAGCTGCACTGTGTATTGAATGAAAGCAGCTTGCGACTGAAGTGTCAGTCCATTGGTTTTCTTGTGAAAACTTTCCTTTAGAAAATGATAATCAAAATTGAGTATACATGGCCGTAATAATCACAAAATAAGCTTTGATTTCATACCTCCATTCACGAAAACTATATAAAAATCGCGGCAATCATGATGGAAATAGGTCTCTAAGTATGGACGTCGACGGGAAACCCCGTTCATCTCTTGTGCAGCTACTACATGCAAAGCACATCCTATAGAAAGATACCTAACACGGGGTAAGTCGTACCCATTCAGCGTGCATTTAATACGCAACTTAATGTGAGTGGACGGTCATCGGTCGTGTGTCTACGGATGTAATGTTGAATATCCATGAGGTATCTCTGTCGTCACGCATATCCTGCATTATGCATGTCGCGTCTGTTTTCGCCCTGGACGTCGACACGGAGAAGGACCTCGGGCGGAGTATAGCCAATTCCACAGAGTAGACTCTCCCGCGGACGATGGCACCGGGCACGGGTATCCCGAGGGGAGGGTTCAGGAGGAGATAGCTGCACCAACTTCGGTCGGCGATCTCATTAAAAAACAATAGAATACAAAGGCTGGCGGAGACGTCGCGCCCCCCGCGGAGCCTTAGCGTATTACTTATAGTGATGATATACATTGTACAAGCAACATAAAATGAGAAAGCCATTAAAACTGCATACATGTAAATGTATATAGTTTTACATTAATTCATGTCAAGTAAAATATATGAAAATCAAACAGTATATTAGTACAAAGCTCAGGTTCATGTACAATGTACATGTACCTCAACTAGCCTGAACATGACTGAACCACTTTATATTTTTTGAATTGGAAGAACTGTCTCTGTATTTTCTGTGTAAATCCTGTAGAGGGCAAATTCATTGTTTAGCGCTGGTGTGATCACCACACCATTGTTTAGCACAAAATTGTTTGGAACCAGCATCCTTGACAACTTGGCAATTATGACATCACACTTTGGTACTCTATATGATGTCATGAGGGAAGCTTAGTTAGCAGGATGTGCTCGTCTTTGACGTCATCAAACTTTGAAGAACTTGCTCTCTATTTTCTGTGTAATTTCTGTAGAGGGCAGCCCAATACAGACATGGTACGAGAATTTCCAAATAAGGCACTCTTGTTCAATATGATGTCATCATGAGGGAAGCCTGTTTGGCAGGATGTGCTTTTCTTTGACATCATCAAACTTTGACGTAATCGGTGGCGATGACTCAAATAGACTTTGTTAAAATGATGTCATTATTCAAAACGTATCATGATGTCATACAGAGGGGCTTCCTATTTATGAAGCAGTGTTGGATTGACGTCATAGCATGAGGAAGTTTTTGGTTATAAGTTAACCACCCTGCTCAAAACTGTCTGTGTGAATGTTGGAAGTGCTAATAAGTTTAACACTGCTACTCTCTGCTCAAGGCTTAAACTCAGTCCTTTAAAGTTTTTTAAAGTTTTAAAGCTCAATATTGCCGTTCTTCGACTTACAGCTTCAGATATTCAGAGTGAAGTCAGTGCATGTAAATAAAGCAGCAAGATTGAAGTGACTGCTTTCTTAACTGTTTTCAAGTGAGTATATTAAATTACTTAATATTCTCTATTTTATGGGACGAATCACAAATAAGAGTAACTGGTATACATACTAAATTAGATACAACCTCATCCCAAGACCCACATTTCATGATACTTTCAAGCAGTTTAAAGGATTAATGGGCATAACTGGAAAAATCATTTGAAGTATCATCTGTGGAGAGCCAGATGGGCTTTAAGTCTCTGTTGAAGTGTAGTAGTTAATGCCCTTTTGGCTTCAAACAGAATATCGGGACCAGCATGGAAGTAAAGTCAAAGCCAACTTCTTATTTAAGAGACACATGGAAAAACGTATCAACTTCTTTAGACACAAGTCCCACAAGTACTGTAAAGTACATGGTTCATGTAGCTTAAACCTTTACTTAAAAACATACAGATTACAGTGTATGGTCTACTTCAGATGGTAAAAATATTCTTATTTTAATCGTTGAAATGTTGGAGCAACTTGCAATGCGTTTTTAACATTTCATCATTGCTCCTTCTACAACCTACTCAAAGATCACATACACTGTAGTGAACTTGTCTAACTCTGCAGCCTGCAGGGAGGTGCATAAACAGTATCCTGTTTCAATGTGCTCTTGTGGGATCTAATCATGAATACCTTTTAATAGTTTAATAGAGAATTATCCGCTAGATTGTGGTGTTGTTTACAGGGGCCATACATATCTGTTCTCACTGGATCTTTTACTTTTAGTCTGCATTAAAAGAGTTGTTGATGGCGTGCTTTAACTGTCGGCCAATAAGATGATTCTGTACCAATAGTTCCTCCTCTTCTTAAAGCTAAACCTATTCCAAGGGAATTCCCCTGTCAAGCTAAATTTCCTGGAGGTCACTGAATTGAACTTCTGAGGAAAAAAATTTGTATGGTTTAGTCAATCATTTTGCAACTGTTTTGTCTGATGTGTTTGTGCCTACATGTACATGTATTTTGAACTGGAAGTAGATTTGTAGAGGGAATGAGGGATAGAGATTTGTCTCCTGGTGACAGTAACCAAGAGTTTCCTGTTTTTCAAACTGCCTGAAATACAAGACTATAATGAGTCGTATTGTTTTTGAAATGTTATCTGTATGATGGGTTAATAGAGAAGTCACATGACCGATCAGGAGGGCCAGGAAGAGGGAAAGTGATGTCATGACCCCAATCACGTTGAGGATCACTTGTCAAGCCTCTAGTCTTATATTGCAGATAGATTTCCATTATTGTAGACTATTTGCGCTGGATGAGAAAGTTATGTTTTATTTATAGTCTGAATTAGTTTGGTATGTACATGTACATGGAGGCCTACATATATATATTGTCCTAATATATATGAAATACTTTTTTTTTCTTCCCCAAGTTGAAAAGTAATCAGTAAACTGCCTTGGCCTGCCTTTCTTTCATTCCAATGCTTTGGTATCCATTGTTGATCTTATTGAGCTGTTCTCGATCCAAACTTCTATCAAGCGTCTTAAATTCCAGTAGTGCTTAGACTACTTGGGTGTCTGCCAGGCCAGCATGTTTTCCTACTGAATCATGTCTATCATATTGTCATTCCTCCTGCCCGAGATATCTCATACCAGTGTATATGTCAAGGAAACGATCACATGCATCGACATAACTGTTCTGGAGTTTGGTTTAGTTGTGATACGCAATACAACAGTCAAGTACATCTGTCTGCTGCGGTGTATGGAAACATACATGTATCACATTCAGATGAAAGTTGTTTTCTAACTGCGTGTACAGGAAGAACTATATTCTGTTTTGGCTGGCGTTGACATTTATACAGTCGAAACCCGATGTTACTGTCATGTTCTAGTGAATGAGTTTTATTTCTGAGGAGAATATTGCACTTTGGAGAACTTGTGTCAAGTTGACTGGAAGTTTTTCTAGGATTTAGTGGAGTTTTTAAACTGGCAGGAGTTTCTTGGATCATCATAAAACCAAACATCATGGGATGGTGAGTTCAGATCATTCTTGACTACCGATAGTTGATATCTTAGGCTTAGCAGAACATGTACTAACATTAAAATGTTTCTTGCTGGAAACACAATGGATGCTTGGCTGCCTCAGACCTCCGTCCTCATGCATGTGCTTCTCCATCTTGCATTCTTGGATCATTTTGGTCTGCTTGCACAGTGTTGGTTTTGGCCGTTATTTGGTGAAAATATGCCTTTTCCTTTGTGCTTGATGATGATTGACCAAACTTGTATAAAGTTTTGTCATCCTTTGCTTATCCTAGTTGTATCATTACTTTGAAATTTATTATTAGAAATGAAAAGTGCTAAATCTGTGAATTGTAACTTTTGAAACAATTTCCATGAGTTATTGGCAATTTATATAAATTATGCTGGTACATTGTATTAATTTCTGAAACAATTGATGTGACATCAACACCCTCTACATGTACCTGTGCAGGTATAGTTAAATGAAAGTTTCAAGCAGTGTCTCAAGAGCATTTCAGTTTTGTAAGGTTCGAGGAGAAAGTACTGGAATTTAATCTTTCCCTTTGCATGATCAATGATGGTCAGGTTTCTAAGCTTTTCTAAATAATCACATGCAGATAGTGTTTTGAACTCTGAATATCTGACTTTCGAGATTGGTCCAGAAGTTTATGCTTTCTTCCAAGTTTCTTTGAATATGTGTAAATTAGGTTATTGGAAGAGTATTTTAATATATTATTTTAGGTTGTTTATTGTTTCCATTGTTCATTTTCATCTACAGTACGTGTAAATTCATCCTTCCCATTCCAATTTTGTTTAGATTGCAGTTACATTGATGTATATTTCAAGTTTGTATTAGATTATTTCATGCTCATCAATAAGAACAGCTGTGGACCAGAAAGATCATGTATAATATATGCCTATTCAGTATTAGACCTTGATGAAGAAGAGTTCCAGAAAATTGATTGACATACTTGTGCAAATTAACCAAACAAGTCAATCATCATGCACAGCTGCTACCTGACAGCGTAAACTGTATATGAGAGAGAGAGGCAGAGACATTGAACTTGTTTACAGTATGGTCTATCAACATCTTGACTTTGAATAGGAAAAAAATACATTAACTGTGTAGGCGACTAGGCGTATACTCACTAAACAAAATTCTTTTGAACTTGAATCACACATTCCAGTGAGCTGGATTGGCTCTAACTCCTACGTTGCCTGCTGAAAGCTAGAATGGCATTAACTATGTCAAAGTATGGGCCTACACACCCACCTGTTACACCCACCTGTCACTCAGCTGAAATGTAGTTGGCATTCCTTTTAATCCTATTGCCTAATGATTTAAATATCCAATGTACCTACACTGTATCAGGCTATCAATCATCTGTTTATTTTATTTTATTCTTTTTAAACTATTTTAGGGGCTGTGGGTTGTAGGAAGGGCTGCATGTTCAAGATTTGCGGGTAATATATTAAGCGTATCCTACTCAGTTACATGCAAGATGAGAGTCTCAACTCTCAAGTATTGATCGTGAACACTACTCAGTTTGGACCATAATAATGCTCTCAGGTTTTCTCTAGCCTAAATCTGTTGAATAATAGTGATAATAGTGATCTGTTTTGAGTAATCAGTGAGCTCAAGGTTGTTTACTGTGGGTAACTGTATCAGGAATCAGGACTGTTTCTTCTTTTTACATGTAGGTCTACATGTTGACTACTGTATGTTCTCTGATGACAGTTTGTTCAGGAGATCATATGCTGTTGGCTCGTTTTGTACAGAAAGTTTAACTTGCAGTGTTGCACTGGTGATATATTTGATTTTTTATGCCTCCGTTACGAAGTAGCCGGAGGCATTATGTTTTCGGGTTGTCCGTCTGTACGTCTGTACGTACGTACGTACGTACGTCTGTACGTACGTACGTCCCGTTCTCGTGATCGCGTTATCTGAAGAACCGATTGATGGATTCCTGCCAAACTTTGGTCATGTATGTATCTTGCAGAGCCAATGAACTGATTAGATTTTGGGGTCACGAGGTCAAAGGTCAAAGGTCACAGGGCTCATTATGTATGCAAAAACAGCTTGTGATCGCGTTATCTGTAGAACCGATTGATGGATTCCTGCCAAACTTTGGTCATGTATGTATCTTGCAGAGCCAATGAACTGATTAGATTTTGGGGTCACAAGGTCAAAGGTCAAAGGTCAGAGGGCTCATTATGTATGCAAAAACAGCTCGTGATCGCGTTATCTCAAGAACCGATTGATGGATTCGTGCCAAACTTAGGTCATGTATGTTACTTGCAGAGCTGATGAACTGATTAGATTTTGGGGTCATGAGGTCAAGGTCAAAGGTCATGAGGCTCATTATGTATGCAAAAATAGCTTGTGATCGTATTATCATTAGAACAGATTGATGGATTCCTGCCAAACTTAGATCATTTATGTATCCTGCAGAGCCAATGAACTGAGTAGATTCTTGGTTCATAAGGTCAAAGGTCATGGGCTCATTATGTATGCAAAAATAGCTTGTGAACGCATTCTCATTAGAACTGACAGATGGATTACTATTTAACTCAGGACATCTTGCAGAGCCAATGAACTGAGTAGATGTTAGGGTCATGAGGTCAAAGATCAAAGGGTCATATATGTATATGAGAAATTGCTTGTAATCGCGATATTCTGAGCCTGTTAATGGATTACAATTAAACTTGAATTAAAAAAAAATCTTCTGCTTTGGTTTGTAAAATTGCTCTATGACGGAGGCATCATTTTCGACTGCGCGCAGTCGAATTCCATCTAGTTAAATTAGTTTCCCTTCTTGTTCTTAGTTCATTGTGATTGATCCTACAGTGTATTTGTTCAGTGAAGCTTCTTTGTAGCCTGTTACTTACTACAGGTACATCGAGTTCGAGGGACCACCCTTAGCAACAGGCAGCCATCTAGCTTTCAGAATTTCTTTAAAACAACAACAAGTTTGAGTAAACTGTCAAACTAAAAACTGACAACTTGGTGTTTGAAGGTGTTGCTCTTGAAAATTGTTTGACTTTTTCTTTACTCAATGTGTAAGCATACAATATGTTGTTATGATGCATAATTTTACTACATATCTAAATGCAGCCATATGTACAAAATGTTCCAATGTGTGTAATACATACATGTACATTGCAAGCCATGTACTACACAACAACAGTAAATTTGATACCTCATATGAGGATATATTACTCCATTGGCATTACATCCGAGGCATCAAGATTGTATCATGTTGCAGGGAGCGTTGTATCATCATGTAGGCATGCATTTAGTCATTTACAAAGTATGCCCTAGAGTGACATGTACATGTATACAATGTAGGCCTACATAACATTGTACACGTAATTGTATGTGTAGGTGCATGGGGCCTATAGACTGTGGGTGTACTGTGGTATTTTTCTTCTAAGAAAACTAAGTAATGATTATTATTAAATATAGGCAAAGAAATACACCCCTATATTTGTTTTACTAACAATGGCACAAATTTTGCTCATAAACTGTCTGAGTGTCTGTACTTGAGGTTCATAAAGGCACCGACTTTGTGTTAAGTATGGCTCTCTACAGCTATTATACAGATAGCTCTGGGCCACATCTTACAAAGAGTTGATATCAATCGCAACTTATTTTCGATTAATATCAACTATGTACAAAAGTGTAATAGATGGGAGACTGCAAACTGGAGGACTTACGATCGATTTGGTTCAATCGTAACTCTTTATAAGACGGGGCCCTGGTATCTACAATACTAGGCTTGAGTCGGTACGGTCGATCACACCGGGACCCGACCGTTGCCGTCGGGTCCCGGTTTCGTTTTTTGAGAACCGACGCTCCGAAAAAAATAGAGAAATATGTAAGAAAGTGCAGTTTTGCACACCACTAAAATCAATCCACCTTAAAACTTAAGTATTTAATTGTTACCAATCATATTCTAGCTCATCCTGAATCAATTCGAACTGCTGATATAAATTGCAAAGCAGTTCGCCCCATGGGGTTGTTTTTGCCAGCTACTAGCCAGCTACTGTACTGGCCGGGTCTCTCGGCAGGATTATTAAATCAGGTTGAAAGAAACATTAATGTTTGAATAATAAAACGGCTTTCTAAAAAGCGCTTCTTTACAACATACCGATCGAATAATTTTTAAAAGACAAAATATATATTTTTTCTTTGATTTTGAACACCGCATGCTTCTTTTAAAAGCTGAAAATTACTTGGTAATCACAAGAAGTTTCGATACGGATAGTTGTTGCAAGGCAAGTATAGACTAGTCTCGGAAAATGCGCAGTGCTCCTCGTCGTGAGTAGTTGTCTCTCCAATTGTGCTCTCGTAGCTTTCAATGATTTTTTTCTCGTTACGACCACGTCTTTGTTTGGGTTCGTTCTGGCACGCCTTACAGCTAACGACGAGCACTGCGCATTTTTCCGAGACTAGTCTTAACTTGCCCTGCAACAGCTATCCGTATCGAAACTTCTTGTGATTACCAAGTAATTTTCAGCTTTAAAAAAAAAGCATGCAATGTTTAAATTAAGAGATAAATATTTATTTGTCTTTAACAAATTATTTGATCGGTATGTTGTAAAGAAGAATTTTTTAGAAAGCCGTTTTATTATTCTAACATTCATATTTTTTGACCCGATTTATTCAACCTGCATGAATCAAAATGGCGGCTCGAATGTTGTCTTTATATTTTTGCTCGAGTTTTTTTTACTTTGAGAGGCACGATAATGGCACTAAACATCGCCAATCATGGATGAAAATAATGTAAAATGGAAGAATATACCAATCTGTGTCGAGGTATGCATGTGTTGATTTATTTATACTGATAAAAAAGGTCACTTTTAAGGGACATACTGATGATATGCGCTTTTTATAGAGGCAAGTGACAAATCCTGCGAGCTGATTTTGGGACACCGGGTCCCGATCGGTGCAAGGCCGTCGGGACCCGGTTTATGAAAATCCCGACATGACTCAGGCCTATACAGTACCTCTGGGTTTTGTTTTGTTTATAAAGGTGCACATGTTGGTTGCTATACATACGGTATGCCTAAAAGAAGAGAAAGAAGAAAAAAAAGCGATAGATTCTTGCAAAGGAGTAGTAATTTGAAAGGAAATTATTGGAAACCATAATCATGTTTGTTATTACATTTTTGGCAGATTTTATTTTCTTCAAATATTAATTTCAATTTATAGTAGGCCTACCATCAAATGCAAGGCCTTTGACTCTCCATGTACATTGTTAGCCTATGTACCGGTATGCATAAAATATTGAAAGTGAGGGGGGCTGGTTTTTATTGACACCACTACTTCAATTGGTCCTACCCTGCTTCACAAAAGGACTTTTGTTTAATCTAAATATCAAACATTTGCTTTCCAGCACATCACTCGAGTGGTATTGTATTGATCACTAGAATTGTATCTATGAACATTGATTGCACGGTATCTACCAAATGAAAAATAAACACAATGCATTCAGATGCAGATGAAGGCATTATTCAATTTACTAGCAAAACATAGCTAATGTTATACAGGTGTACATTTGCTTTTGGTAGATTTTATTGCGAGAAATCATGCCTTTCAATGAAAATGTGACATAATAATTATTGAGAAGATTCATCCCAATTCATTTTTAATGAGAAGGGGACTAATCCTAAGTACTGTATTGAGGCCAATGATTCTTTTTAAAGGGTATTTATTTCAATCTTCTCAGATTTGTTATGGTCAAAATTGACATTCCCTCACTGCAAGTTTCATGCTTTATTATTTCTATTTTTAAAACAGAGATCCATTCTAGCTTTGCAGAGCTCTTGTAGAGCCTGCCAGAAATAAAGTTATCTTGCAGTTGCAGTTCTCTCAGCACAGTTTTTTCAGAAGCTTTTGAATATTTTTTGGTTGAGTTTTTTTTCTTCTTCATCACAGCACAGTAGAATATATTTATGTAGTATATTCGCTATGTTCTTTGATTTCCATGTAATTATTATTATTATATTCAGGCCCTTTAATGTTATATGCCAAGATCCATCCCTATAATAGTACTGTAAACATCTTGCACATGATACCAACCAGCATATTGATTTTATAATCAATCACTGGATCATACCCGGAATCATTGCGGTTCTTATTTCATACATTTTTCAATGATCAATCAATGTTAGGGCGTAGTTTTCATCTACTTACACCTACATACACGTATAAATAGAACACAGAGAGTGGAAGCCTACACCAGTATACAGTAGCTGCTCTTCAAAGCTCCAAGTATCTCTGTTTATGGGTGAATACTTTCTTTTCTCATAACTTTTATAAATCTCATTTTGCTCATTGATCTATGCATTGTGAATAGTCATGTTGAACTTAAATATAGACAATAAAACAGTGTTTTTAGATTTCCAGTTTTCATACTTTGTAATGTAGCTGAAGTAAATGTTTGTGAAGAACTACCATGTACTCTGTGGGTAATTTATACCATCGACCTTCAGAAATGGCAACATTTATAATTTTGTTACTTCTGTTTGTATGATCTGGGCCGCGTCTTATACAATCAATTGCAAGTTTGCAGTCTCCTATCTCTTTAATACATAGTTGCGATTGATATCAACTCTAATAAAACGGGGCCCAGATAGTGACAGATTGAAGTACATGTGTATCGTGCATCACAATATACATGTGAGCAAATACTACATGAGGACCTACACTTTGCATAGCGGCATCTTGTGTACATGTAGATTTTCTCATGATATAGGCCTATACATAACATAGATTGTATACAAAATAATTATATGAACACAGCTTATTTTATTTTTGTAGAGGAGGTAGTGGTGTGTTTTTATATTTCTAGAACAATATGAAACAACAGGAAATATTTGTGAAGAGCAAACATATCTCTTGGCTGAACAGTTTGGTGAATTACTTCAATATTTTTATTGTCAGGTGACTAATTCATGTGATTTCCTTTGTGAAAGCTTTGCCATTGTATTTGAGCAAGAATAATAGGCAAAGGTTGGGGTTATTTCCTCTTCTTGAAGAACACAATAAGGGTGGGTAAAATTTAATATTTCCATTGCAGAAATTAACTACATGTATGAACAAGAACAATGGAGCACATAAAAGTGAATATTTATGTTCATTTAGGAATGTGTTTGGATCAAAATCAAAATACATTGAAAAACTGCAAAAAACTAGAATAGCTACATGTATGACTATGTACGATTGATGTCCAGATCGATCATGCAAACTTGTAAGTTGCCTTTCGTTGTTTAAAGGTGTCTGTGATATGGTGTAATATTGAAGCCCTAAAAAATTGCGCCTCAACATGATCAAGAAGTGCCTCAAAAAGTAAAAATCTTTGAGTGACCGGTCTTACCATACTCGTTTCCTCCAATAGACTGTCATGTTATGAAAACCGTTAGGAAAACGCATAATTTAGTTTCAATTTCCAATCATAAATATCTTGATAATCAGACAGGCGATCGGCTTGTAAAAGTCATGGGGTTCTTGACTGACCTAAAGGTTTATAATTATGATTGCAGCATGAGCAAAATCCAGGATTTTGTTTCAGAATCTGAGACAAAGTGACCGGATCCCTTTAAGATAACGTTTCCACATTTTGGCAACAAACAATGGATATTTATGGCATTAAACACATTATATTTATTGGCAGGTGGTGTGCGGACTGAACCTTAGCCTAACCTATCAGGAAATCGTGGTTTCCTGGTTTCGATCTTGTTTTTCACCCACAAATCCTAAACTAATCTAGTATTAAACAGCTTCATTGATCCATGAAGAGCCTACTCTGTCCTGATCAGATGACAAATGCGATACCATCATAAAGCAGTTCAAACATGATATTGATGAAAAAAGATTGTCTGAAACTGTAGAGGTACAATTTGTGCTGTAAATGCATTCTTAGTTGTACTGTACCCTATCAAACGCAGTTATTGATATAGCCTTTTAGTCTACAGTAAGTTCCAAAATTTGATATTAATTAACCTCAGTAGGTTCTGAACTTCTGATATAGCAATTTATCAATATTGCTTGTGCATGCACTTTACTGCTATAGTATCAAATTGTTCAAACTGTCTCATAATTGCAACAGTTAGTAGTCAGTAGTGTTAGCACTTTATCTCTTTTCTTCTTGGAATTCTCCTCTCCTTATGATCTTCATCATAGTCAGATCAAGACTTCATGAAGACCCAGCATAATACCCGAGCTATGGCTAAGAGACAGCAGCCAAAGGACTCTAGGAAGCGCCCTGTCAAGGTCACCAAACCCTTGACAGGGGACATAGTGGTAGCTGCTATCACTGCCCTCAAGAATGCCAATGGTTCCTCTGTTCAATCAATCAAGAACTACATCAAGACAATATACGGTGACATCGGTGAGACACCTTCCCTTGGTCGAGCTCTCAAAGCAGCTTCCAGGGAAGGCCAGATTGAGCTAGTAGCAGGAGGGGGTGGTCTATTGACATACAAGTTGGCTAAAAAGGGCACGGCTAAGACCCTGCGAGCCAAGGGAGCTGCCAAGAAGAAACCTAGTGCTACCAGTGCAATGCCCAAAACGAGAAGCGAGATGCTTGCTACGAAGAAGCAAGCTGAAGATGCTAATAAACCTGCCAAGAAGGTTATCAAGAAGGTTTGCAAGGGACCCACAGCCTTGAAGGCAACACCGTCTAAGAAGTCCTCTGCCAAGAAAACAACAAAGAGAGCATCAAAGAAGCAGGGTGCAAGGAAGCCGCTCAAGAAAGCTACGAAGAAAAGAGACGACAAGGAGACATCAAGTGACAACAGGGAGAAGTAAACATTTCTTTCCTCTTGGCTTGCAACCTTCAACATCATATTCTTTTGAATCATTTGCTTCTATTTATTAGAATGTGCTCGTTTAAATTTTTGTTTTGTAGAATATTCTTGGTTAGCTTCTGTCATGGGTATACGATCATCTTAGTTAAACTTAACATGGATGCTATTTCTAATGGTTGCCAGCAAATGACATGAAAATTGCATGGCAACAGGTACCTTACTTTGTAAAAATTTGTGATTATTCTGAATCACTTACAACATGAATTTGACATCAATCGCAACTCTATAGAGCATAGGGAATTGTAATATTGTGAAGGATAGGATGACTCTGCTACTCATTAGGGATTAGTCTTGGCATACACTGTATGTAGCAGCCTACTTTACAGTGCATTCACCAATCAAAGACATTCTTTTCACATCTACTAATGAAACTTCATCAGACATTCAAAGTTTTGTTTACTTTTTCTTTGCCACTAAGTTTACAAACATGCATCACAACTTAGGATTTCATAAGGCTGGTCATTGTTCATCTTTGTCATTTTTCATCTTGAACTCATTAAAAAAATCTTTGTCCTATTTGTGTATGAGATAAAGTATACAAATTTGAATGGTTAGAACGGTCTAGATGCCTCTGTAAGCATCAACCTGATGAGGTTACTCTAAGACTGCCATAAAGAGGTATAACTGGTCCATATAACAATAGGAATAACTCTATCTCAATATATATATTAACATACTGTAGGTCATCATGTGCATGTAAAGTATTATGAATCCATGAAGCAATACCCTCTGTACCATTTATCAGTAACTCATAAAACTACTAACTTGTGCATTAGCTGCATGATGCATGCAATGGCATGTCAGACAATGATACAGGTGCATGTATACAAAGGATTTCTTGAGTATTGGAATGCAAATAACCTATTTCATTTGCTATTCGAGTGAGCATATATATATATATGGATAAATATATGCACAATAAGTTACACCAAACAGTATATCTTTTCAAAATGAACGAATTTTTGTTCACTTTTCGTCAAAATGTCATCAAACCGATTCCTTGATTTTTCTTTCACATCTCCACACACTACCTCCCACATTTCTAACTTATCCTCATTAAACTAAACGAAGATAAATTTATCTTCATTTAACAGCTAAACGAAGATAAATTTATCTTCATTTAACAGCTAAACGAAGATAAATTTATCTTCATTTAACAGCTAAACGAAGATAAATTTATCTTTATTTAACAGCTAAATGAAGATAAATTTATCTTCATTTAACAGCTAAACAAAGATAAATTTATCTTCATTTAACAGCTAAACGAAGATAAATTTATCTTTATTTAACAGCTAAACGAAGATAAATTTATCCTTATTTAGCTGTTAAATAAAGATAAATTTAACCTCATTAAACTGTGTAAATGAAGATACCGAAAAACGAAGGCGACCGTACGGTGAACTCGTCTTCTTCTTCGTCGTAGCCATTTCGACGAAAATTCAAAACGCGTTATAAAAGGAAAAATTAACAGATTATGGACAACGTAACCGCGAGTGACGATGTCGAATCGAAGAGTGATCTTAAATCTGGTGCTGGCCGCGCGTGTACCATATATGTTGTTCGTGCCCAGACTTTGCATATACTATTAGACAGAGCTCTAGCTGTTTACAAACAACGGACGCATTGCCCGCGCTCGGCTATTGTTCTCTTTGTTCTCTCTTTGGTTATAGCTAGTCTGCAGACACAGACCCTTGACAGCCATTATGAGTAAAAACAATGTCTAAATTTCAAACATGAAAGTACTGAGTTATGTCATGTAGCTGCTTCTGACACAGTGCAATACTGGAAAAGAAACATAACACATCAAGCAGAATCTGATTCTCCTGATTATTTCATGTGGTTTTATTCAAGAGTAAAGTTGAGTCTGTGTTTACAGACTAGGTTTGAGATGGTGAATAGATAGAACTGATAATCCCCGTGCGACCGGCTAACGACGGTCTGGGGAGAATTTGGGTGTATCATCTCTCTAGCTGGTGTATCTGTACATGCAGGTAAATGGGTGTATCATATTCGTAAAATGCAGACCTTTTAACAATCTATCAGGCCGGTGGTTACTTAATTTGCAAAAATTCACCTTTCAGAAAGAAAACGTGTATTTTTGCTAAAATTAGAAGACAAGACACAGGATGGGGCTGCATTGGGCTAAATAGGCCTATATAAATTATAATGTTTAATATTATCAGGGAACCAGCTGTGTGCCCGGCCGCAAAAAATATATGAGCAATGTTATCTTTAAAAATGCAAATACATGTATTTCACTTTGACTATTAAGAGCATAAATCGGAGGGAAAGATGAAAACAAACGATATTAATTTTATGTGCTTGAAAACTTGACTTTTCTAATCGATGTTTTGTGGAGTTCATCGGCATGAGAAACTTTCTTTATATAGTTACAAACCAAAGCATGATTATGATCGATGCCCTATAGGAAGTGCAACTAAATCGTTCGGAAAACCATGCTTAAAGTATAAACCAACTGCAATTATGTACGAACATGTAAAGACATGGCACCTAACCGAAGATAGGCCTATACTCCTCCTATAGAATGCATTCGATATTATGAACTTCACATGATTGTTGGTAAATAATATAGTAGGCCTATATCATTCATAGTAAACAAAAATTAAACACCCATTTGGTTTCATTCAAAATCTAATTGTTATGGGTCACAAGTCCCCTTGAAGTTGACGAGCATGTCATAGAACGTATACCGAGACACACAACTTTGCATGAGATTCCTTGCAAAATCTGATGGGTATATAGGCCAATATAGTTTTCAAGTTTACTGTTAATACAGGATATGCAATTTTCGCCCATTTTGACGCTAAAATACTACACATTTTAAACAAATAATTATAAAAAACGCAAAAATGGCCCTATAATAATAGGTATGGGGTTTGGCTACGTCAGCGGCCCCCGCCCGCCCCCGTCGTAGGACTTAATACACATTTCATTTTGTTGTACCAAGGCTATCATGATTTTAGTTTTTTTTTTTATTCATGCAGCAAAGGATGGGGGCACAAATGGCGGCCCAAGAAAGATTGACACATTTTCTATGAGCATTTTTCGCAGGCGGGGCAGGGGGGGGGGGGGGGCACGGCGGGCTGGTCAATGTCCGGCCCCTGGATCCGCCAAACTTCTTCATGTTTCCCCGAGTCCATGTGATCGCCGCCACCGCACCGCGCCCCTGGTTGACCTTTTTGTGAATTTGTATTCATCTCTGCTTCAGTGTGGGTTTATAATTAATATTTTCAGAGTTAAAGAGCCAAAGAGAGAGAGAGAGAGAGTTAAAGAGTCGGGTTGGGTTTTGCGGCTTCAGCGGTACATCCCCGTCAGTACCAAATCTGAGTCCCCCCCCCCCCCCCCCGGCCCCTCCGGGTCCCCAGCACGGAACCTCATGAGTTACATCTCTTAGGTCAATGGGCTGCATGTATATAATAGTGGAGGTACTATGGGAATTGGAAAAGCACCAGACGGGGGCTGATCAAAGATTTCCGAACAATAATAATTATGAATAAGACGCCTTGAAATGTGAAAATCACGCAAATTCCAGGGATTCCCGATTATTATTATTATTGTTATTATTATTATAATCATTAGAAGGGGTCTAGTAGTAGTATTCTAATAGTAGTAGTAGTCCAAAGGGGCGGTGGTCGGGGGGGGGGGGGGGGCGTTCCCTCTCAATTTTCTTTCAGAGGCGGGGGGGGGGGGTCGTTCCCGCCGGCAATTTTGAAAAAAGTGCACACAAGAAGCTCTGGAGGGCCCAAGAATGCAGCGTTTAGACTTATTTGCTATAATAGCAAATATTGAGTCTAAGCGCTGCATTCTGGGGCCCTCCAGAGCCTAAAAGTGTGTTACAGTCTTTAGTCAGTATTTGCTATACATTTCATGTGTGCACTTTTTTCAAAATTTCCGGCGGGAACGACCCCCCCCCCCCCTCTAACAGAAAATTGAGGGGGAACGTGCCCCCCCCCCCCCCGGATCGCCGCCCCTCGGACAACTACTACTAGACCCCTACTAACGATTATGATAATAATAAAAAATAATAATAATCGGGGGCCGGAGGGGAGGGGGTGGTTCTGTAAATGGAAATAATAATTCGGGCTAACTCATGTAGGGACAACTCAGCCCGACGACTCCTACTTGGGCATGCATGATGTATAAAGGTGAGCACATTTTGTTGGGGGACCCTCTAAAATTTGAAAATGTGCACCCCTCTTGAGCGACAGGGGGAGGGGGGGGGCATCTCCCCAAAAAGGTAACATTTACGTGTTTTTACACGTTTTTTTTCCTCAGGGGGAGGGGGGGGGGGGGCGGGGGAGGTGGGCCCCCCGGATCCGCCACTGGCGATTTAGTGGACGTACACACCCTGATAGCTAGAGTATTACTGTTTATGATTATTGTCACTTAATTCTGCTTCGGAAGCGGCCGCTCGCGCAAATTGAAGGGAATCCCTGGAATTTGCGTGACATTCAAATTTCAGGGCGTCTTATTGCAATGACGAACCTTCGTCATTGCCTTGTTTTCGTTCACATTCTTCTTATTAATATTCTTGGTTCTTCTTCTTCTTCTTGTCGTCCGGAATCCCATTCGCTTTGCACGTAGTGCTTGTTATTCCTATCCAGGTCCTTTCCTCAAGTCCTTTTCCTTTCAAATTTCGTAGGCATCATCTCTAGCATCTCATCAAGGTCACCTACTTTTTCGATTTTCGAAATCACTCATGCATGACCGTCCAGGCGCCATTTTGTCCGTTTCTGGTCCATTTTAAGGCCTTTATATCTTTCTTCCTATCTCCACTATCCTAGATCCTACAAACTTCTAACAAATTCCTCTAGATAGTCTGAGAGATGTTCTTTCATCTGCGACGTATGACTTGACCTTCATAATGCCATGTTCGTACTCAAAATTCAAATCTGAAACCGACTCCGTCAAAAATCTCTCAAATTCTTGAAAAATGGACCCCTAAATAATCTAAAACTGCCAAAACTTTCTCATATAAATTCTGTTTTGTATTTAAATCTCACAGTATCTTTATCTCATAATTGCACATAGCCATGCCAAATTTCACGCTCCAATGGCTTTGCACAACATAAATAGCGCCCTCTAAAGTTCTGGGAATTGGCTTTCTGTCTGTGGCCGTATCTCCATAATGGCTTGGCAAACCCGTACCCTTTTTTGGATTTAGATACTTGAAGATATGCCCTTTCCAGCCATATACAAAATTATATACCCTATCACTGACCAAATTTGAGAAAATTGCCCTCCAAATTCGCCATTTTCAAGAAAATTGAGAAATAACTTCAACTTGCTCTAAAATGGCGATCGTTATACCTACATCAATGAAACTTTGCAGACATATGTATCCATATACGTGACAACTGTTTATCAAGTTTGGTAAAATTCGAATATGTCAGCGCAAAGTTATCGCAAAAAATGATGAATTTACTATGCTGTGCGTAATAGCGCGTTTGATGCGTGCAGTACGTTTTGCGCAAATGACAATGGTTTCAAACTGACCGCACTGAAGTGCCCTTTCGAATGATACCAAGTATGGTATATGTTCACGCAGAAAATTGTGAGTAAATCGCATTTGAACAAGGGTCACTATACGAATTCCGCCGAGTTTCCGCCCTATTATAACACGTTTCGGCCATGACGTCATTTTGTAAGACTGTTATTCGGTTGTGTTAGTATGGGCGGCCGTTCGTGCCAAAGCACGCGTCGCAACATGTTCATCATGCACCAAGTCCTATTGGTTTTGCACGCAGTGCTTGCGAGCCCTTTCTAGATCCCTTCCTCTACTCCAATTCCCTTCAAAATTCGTAGGCGTAGTCTCTAGCATTCCTTCAAGGTCACTAAATTATTCGTTCTCCAGAAACCCTCATGCGTGACCGTCCAGGCACCATTTTTCCGTTTCGGGCCGTTTTGGTGACCTTTCTTTCGCCCTAACTATCTCCACTATCACAGAAGCTACAGACTTCTTACATATTGCTCTGGATAGTCCGAGAGTAGCTCCTTCGTTTGACTTGTAGAAACATGGCGTCATTGCACGCACATCGTTGTGACACGATTGCATTTCTAGTTCATAATTATTATTGTTGGGAAATCTTTGATCAGCCCCCGTCGGATGTTATTCCAATTTCCATAGTACCTCCACTCTTATATATACATGTACAGCCTAGCTATTGACCTAAGAAATGCTCATGAGGTTCCGTGATGGGGACCCGGGGGGGGGGGGGGTGTACTCAGATTTGGTTTATACTTTCTATCAAATATAGGCATGGTTGCCCGAACGATTTAGTTGCACTTCCTATTGGGCATCGATCATATCATGCTTGGGTTTGTAACTAAAGAAAATGGCTCATCCCGATGAAATCCACAAAACATCGATTAGGATTTTGAACAAGAAAGAAATTACATATCCAGACCGTATGCTGTTCAAATTAAGTTTACAAATTTTAAACACGGATAATCAGCGAAAGTCAGAAAAGTCAAGTTTTCAAGCACAATAATATCGTTTGTTTTCAACTTTCCCTCCGATTCATGCTCTTAATAGTCAAAGTGAAATACATGTATTTGCATTTTAAAGATAACATTGCTCATATATTTTTTTGCGGCCGAGCACACAGCTGGTTCCCTGATAATATTAAACATTATAATTTATATAGGCCTATTTAGCCCAATGCAGCCCCATCCTGTGTCTTGTCTTCTAATTTTAGCAAAAATACACGTTTTCTTTCTGAAAGGTGAATTTTTGCAAATTAAGTAACCACCGGCCTGATAGATTGTTAAAAGGTCTGCATTTTACGAATATGATACACCCATTTACCTGCATGTACAGATACACCAGCTAGAGAGATGATACACCCAAATTCTCCCCAGACCGTCGTTAGCCGGTCGCACGGGGATTATCAGTTCTATCTATTCACCATCTCAAACCTAGTCTGTAAACACAGACTCAACTTTACTCTTGAATAAAACCACATGAAATAATCAGGAGAATCAGATTCTGCTTGATGTGTTATGTTTCTTTTCCAGTATTGCACTGTGTCAGAAGCAGCTACATGACATAACTCAGTACTTTCATGTTTTGAAATTTAGACATTGTTTTTTACTCATAATGGCTGTCAAGGTCTGTGTCTGCAGACTAGCTATAACCAAAGAGAGAACAAAGAGAACAATAGCCGAGCGCGGGCAATGCGTCCGTTGTTTGTAAACAGCTAGAGCTCTGTCTAATAGTATATGCAAAGTCTGGGCACGAACAACATATATGGTACACGCGCGGCCAGCACCAGATTTAAGATCACTCTTCGATTCGACATCGTCACTCGCGGTTACGTTGTCCATAATCTGTTAATTTTTCCTTTTATAACGCGTTTTGAATTTTCGTCGAAATGGCTACGACGAAGAAGAAGAAGACGAGTTCACCGTACGGTCGCCTTCGTTTTTCGGTATCTTCATTTACACAGTTTAATGAGGTTAAATTTATCTTTATTTAACAGCTAAATAAGGATAAATTTATCTTCGTTTAGCTGTTAAATAAAGATAAATTTATCTTCGTTTAGCTGTTAAATGAAGATAAATTTATCTTTGTTTAGCTGTTAAATGAAGATAAATTTATCTTCGTTTAGCTGTTAAATAAAGATAAATTTATCTTCGTTTAGCTGTTAAATGAAGATAAATTTATCTTCGTTTAGCTGTTAAATGAAGATAAATTTATCTTCGTTTAGCTGTTAAATGAAGATAAATTTATCTTCGTTTAGTTTAATGAGGATAAGTTAGAAATGTGGGAGGTAGTGTGTGGAGATGTGAAAGAAAAATCAAGGAATCAGTTTGATGACATTTTGACGAAAAGTGAACAAAAATTCGTTCATTTGAAAAGATATACTGTTACCATTTGAAATTCTATTCCTTGACTGAAAGTTGATGGTTGACTTGGTCAAGTTGGTGTACTACATATCCAAGTTTGTCATCTCAAACTTGACTGTTTTTTATTCCTACTAATAATTACAAATGTGGCTTCTCTTTTTGTGCAGCACAATCTCTAGCTTCAACCTTGATATCTCATGACAAAAGTGAATACACAGGGCCAATATTTATAAGATGGGACACCAGGCATGGCACCATAAATTAGTATATTATTTACTCTGTACAGAATATTTGGGTAATTCAGGAGTTAAAACAATTCAGGGAAATATTTAACAGCATTCGATAATGAAAGTACATCTATACATATCACATAATTTAACACAGAAATTTACTAGCCTGACCCTCGCATCAGGATTGGCTTCAAAGGCAAAAACAAGAATTGTTTTGTTAATTTCAAATTAGTTTCACAAATGTCTGAGGATTGTTCAGGTCATGTGTCTATCTCATGAACTTATGACAGGAAGTGGTGTCTAGTGTCAGGTCCAAGTCGCAGACATTTTGTGCTGATCTCTCTTGATGTCTTTTCCAGTGCGAGCTCAGTTGCTAGAGCATAGCCTTTAGAGTCGTTGGGTTATTACATCCAGTGGTTCGGTGGTCATAGAATGCCCTCTTTAGGCCTGTCCTCATCAGCTCGAGTTGGCCAAATACAAATAGCCCGCTATTTCTGATTCTGGAAATTAGCCTGATCAGGAAATAGCAGGCTACTTGGCAGGTGAAGACGCAATTTATAGTGATCCATTTGCTCATAAAATCTTCCCAAGATATCTTAGGCTAGTCTGCAAAATCGCCCGCTATTTGTCTGGTCCATCTATAGTCAGCTCAAAGACTCGCACTATGCGCAAACACTGAGCAAATTTCTTGAGCTCTAGTTTCTAGCTGATGACACGATTTGTAACTTGAAGCATGCGGAGACTTTGGTTCCATTGCAAGTCACTTTACTGCCCTATACCTTGTGGGAGAAGACTTGGTCTTCTTCTTTGATACATGTACACGTACGGTATGTCAACAGACTTACTAGTCCATGTAGATACTATAGAGACATGGTTGAGGGTCACGTGATCATGGACCAGAATGTATTAAAAGTATACATTCATCCTGTGCCAGTCTAGGCTTTTTTTAAACCAATGGTTAAGTCATCAGCAGACTCTTGTGTCAATGCGGATACGAGGAGCCTGAGATGAACTTTATTTTATGTTTTCAAGGGAAAGTAGATATTTACATACATGTACATGTACCGTACATGTATGGGACAGTATTATTATTACTATGAAACCTGTAGCAGCTGTTGCATATGACAGAGCTATATTTTCTTTCATAATTTGTTGTCATAACACAAGGATGACATCACATTACAAGGAATGTAAATCACCCATGTTTGTCTCATCTGTGTCAATAGCATTATAATTAAGAAGGTTAATTCATAAACCAACATGGCGACACCCACCTTTCTAAGGCCATTTTAGACCAGATGGTTACCTGTAGATGCGAGTGCGTATCTAATTGACATACATGTACATGTGTGCTGATGATTTGGCTTTGTAATTAATGTGAATGCTCTTAGTGGGTGTTCCGCTAATTGGGATCCTGAAAAGTCTATTAATTGCTATGGCAACCACTTTAGCCAGAAGAGGCTTTGAGTGCATGCTTTCATTGCTAATATGAATGAATCATACGCTTTCATCTCTTTGCACAAATATAATTCCATCTGTTAAGTTATCCTGATAGCTAAGGAAAGAAACAAGGCTATTAAATACAAGCTTGTAGGCAAGAAGGAGACCTTCAGGCTACACGTATAGCTTTTAATCTGATCTGGGGCGCAAGAAATGTTTGTAATTGCTAATCAATGCCTTCCCAATGGGCAATATGGTACATACCGTTTACTTGGTTTTAACATTTGGGACCTCTGTTGATGCCAAGTACAAACACTTTTCTCCTATAAATTCATCATAGATTAAGAATATCATATTTAATTTTCTCTTGTGTTCATCATGTGATTGATGCAAGGAATATCAATGTAGTTTTCTGCAAACTTACCAAGACCCCCCCCCCCCCCCTCCCATCTAAACAATGCTTTTATCAGGTAAAATACAAGTTATGCTTTGTGATAATAGGAATGGAGAAAATAAGAATAATTGAGACAGGAGACAATAACAATAATTGAATGATTGCGTGATAGAAGAACAGCTTGAATTTTCACCCATCATGCTTCCTCAGGAAATCAAGCTGCTTCATGAAGTGTGGCATGGATCATTTGTCAACTGGATATGCAATGATTTTGTTTTACATTTCCCAAGCAGAGAGGAATCATCATGGTGCGTAGCTGGACTTTTTCCATTGTTTCTGGGGAAGGAGAAAGGTTTCGTAAAACACCGGCCAGTATTAAACATTGTTTTGAAACTCTACATCCTGTTTCCCCATCAAAGACCTATGTGAATATGAGTCATGAATGTACTCTGAAGAACAAATGTGAGGGAGCTAAATTGCCATGTGTACGTGTACATTATTGTGCAGCTGTACATATTTATAGGCTTACTTGTTTTCAACAAATTCTCTGGCTTGGATTATGGTTCAATGGAAGTTGTAAATAGTAGTTTCTTTATGCTGGATGGCGTATTGTTGTTCTATTGAAATTAAGTGTAGACTGTCTATACCTTTATTGCACTTCTCGTCTGTGTCGATGCAGAAGGGCATTACCTCTGGGTCAAAGTACTCGAGATAATGGTAATACCATACTTGATCCCCCAAAAAGAGTAAAATCTTGTGTTGTGATGCTTGTCCACAAGTTTGAAAGCATATGACATCATATAGGACTATACATGAACCTCTACTTCTTACTCACTATTTACATTTTCTTTTTATTATTCATTTGTTTACACTCTATTTAATATCGTATTGATAAGTCCTTGATTTTGTGTTATGGTACTGACCATACATTTGTTGTTTATTATTCATTTGTTTACACTCTATTTAATATTATATTGATAAGTCCTTGATTCTGTATAATGGTTCTGACCATACATTTGTTGTTTATTATTCATTTGTTTACACTCTATTTAATATCGTATTGATAAGTCCTTGATTCTGTATAATGGTTCTGACCATACATTTGTTGTTTATTATTCATTTGTTTACACTCTATTTAATATCGTATTGATAAGTCCTTGATTTTGTGTTATGGTTCTGACCATACATTTGTTGTTTATTATTCATTTGTTTACACTCTATTTAATATCGTATTGATAAGTCCTTTATTCTGTGTTATGGTTCTGACCATACATTTGTTGTTTATTATTCATTTGTTTACACTCTATTTAATATCATATTGACAAATCCTTGATTTTGTGTTATGGTTCTGACCATACATTTGTTGTTTATTATTCATTTGTTTACACTCTATTTAATATCATATTGACAAATCCTTGATTTTGTGTTATGGTTCTGACCATACATTTGTTGTTTATTATTCATTTGTTTACACTCTATTTAATATCGTATTGATAAGTCCTTGATTTTGTGTTATGGTTCTGACCATACATTTTTTGTTTATTATTCATTTGTTTACACTCTATTTCACGGTAATAACAACTCTTTCGGTCGTATTGATAAGTCCTTGATTCTGCATAATGGTACTGACCATGAAGGACAGGTACATGTAGATGATGACTGTTATCACTTCCTGATCAACCTTGATGAACCCGGAGACTGAACTACATGTATACATGGGCAGTGTAGGCCTAGGGTGCGTTCAAGCAATTTTTTGAAGCTAGAATCACAAACATGAATCACAAATCAAAACGCCGTTAAAAAACATTGTTACTGCGGGAGAGCGTTCAAGCAATTTTTCATCAACGCTGATTCTCGCTCATTTGAAGCCCTGCCACTGCTCATCACACTGCAGTTTGACCAAGGAAGTTTAGGTCAACTTCACCGCGTGCTTTCTGTCTGTGTTTACGGTCGACTGTTGGTCAAACCGGAACAGGCCACGATAATGACGTCATAGAATCATGATTGAGATCTCCATTCATTCAAGCGATTTTTGCGGCGATACAAAATGCATCTTTTTCAGCGTTTCATGTTTGTGTTTTTAAACACGTTTATTTTTACAACCGACAAAAAAAAATTCTTGAACGCAACCATGTTTTAAACTAAACGTCTTTGAAAACTGTGATTCTAGGGTGAAAAAGTGTCAATTGAACGTACCCCAATTCACACAAAAGGATAGGTTTTGAAATATGGTTTAATTCCCCTGGTGTTTGCACCTGTTCACACACGGGATGCATAAACACAATTTCCTATTTTCACTTCCACTGACCTCTGATGTAGCACTGAGGACAAATGCCAAATAAAGACAGCTTTTACAAAAAAGCAATATTGGCAATTTGAATTGTGGTCCAAATCTCACTCATTACTACACTGTAGTTCCTGCTACTTCACACACATAAAGTGAGATTTTGATTTGACTTTAAAAAGCTATCTTCTGGCAATTTTTAAATCACACTTCTTGTCCTTGTGTGAATGGGCCTTCCATGGTCATAATACATGGTGGTTGATGAACCAGATGTGGAGGGATGTGCATGAATGAATCTGGTATTGACTGGCTGGCTGGCCTCTGCTACATACAGTAGTACTTGTCCTCAACTAATAGTAATATACCGGTAGCTGTTATATACCTCACTTAAGTAATCCAGCCATCTGATTGGTCGAAATTGCATTCATAAACTTCAACTGTTCCTGTAAAATTCCCGGTAACCATGCTTAAAACATTTCAATATTTTTAATAACCATGGTTATTAAAAAAATAAGTCAGTCTCCATGGTTACCCCATAGGTTTACATGTTAAAAAATGGTTTGAGCGATGGAGGATACCATACGTGTGCGAAAAATTGGTCGGCAATTTCAATACAATTGAATCTCGATCGATCTTACCGACAATTTTATCTTGCATTGTTGACATGAAGACGAAAATAAACTCTCAAAAACAAAAAAAACAACATCTGCCGATAGATCTTGATCTAAGTTCGTGCCAATATGCATTGCAAAAGTAAAAGAAGGGTCCGTTTCATGGAGCTTTTGCGAAGCATCCCTCACGCAGAGCCGTTTTCAATCCATTTTAATGTATATATTAGAGAAAACTACCAAGCATGTTAACGGCGCGTGATAGCTGAGTGGTCTAAGCGTTGGTTTTCGATACACCTCTTGTTGTACGCAAGAGTTCCAAATCCCGTCTTCAACAAAAATGTAAAATATTTTTTATTTTTTATTTTTTAGTCTATTTTTTTTCGGCATATAAAAGTATTAATGACTGCTTTAATATTCGAGAAATAGTTGTTTTCATACGCTCTCGGGAAGGTTACAATTGGGCTATTCCCCTCGGCAAGCCTCGGGGAATAGCACAATTCTAACCTTCCCTTGAGCGTAATAAAACAACTATATCTCTCAAAGCAGTCATTAATACTATACTATTCAATGTGTTTCCCCCATTTGTCTTTCTTCAGTTCATCAGAATGTGTATTTTATTTTATTTGTGGAAATACTATTGATGTCATCTGCGCCAAACAATTCTAAGAGGCCTCTTGGTAGTTGATAATAAGAGAAGAAACACAGGATCCTTAGTAAGTACATTAGTTTATCAAGGTTGAGATTCTTTGATTGATTTGTGGATGAAAATTATCATTTTGATTGGAAACAAGGTTAGGCCTCACTGTATGTAATTGATGTGTTGAAAAACATTCTAAAGGAATACCATGTACTCATGAAGGATTTTAATTTTTTTTTAGTAGCAGGGGTGGTTGGTGGGGGAAAAAGTAGGTTGTTTATTTGTTTTTTTGTTTTTATCTTAGCTTAAAAACCTCAAATGTTCATTATTTGTATGTAGTTCATAATTATTTGATGTAAATTGTTACATGTATATAATTTTTTTTCTGTAATGCAAGATCCATGTATATGATGCATAATTATGTTCTCGAAATTGTTAATGTTTTTTGTTTTGTTTCTGTTTATTTGGAGGAATAAAACATGAACCAAAAAAAAAGTGGGTGTGGGTGAGAGATAGAGATAGAGAGAGGGGGGCGTGGTGGAGGGGGGCGAGTATGAGGTTAGGATGCATGGAATTAAGATATTCATAAATCCACTTTTCAATCGCTGATGCTGAGTTGTTAAAGATAAAAGAGTGAAGTCTGTTTTCAAGTTTGTTCCATAAGGTCTCACCTTTCCTGCTTCCGGACAGACAGCTAGACAGTATGAGGAAGTGTAGTGTAGTAATGATGCTTGGAAAGTTGATATGTCTAGCTACGCTTTGTGGGATTACACATGTACATTTGTATTTCATACTTTTTAAAACTTTACATAAAGAGGAGTTTGCAACTTCATTGAAATTTCAAACACAATGGTGATAATTTTTCACATACATGTATACATGTACCTGTAATTCATTAAATCTCTTTGAAACATTGGTTTATCATCCAAAGGAGAAATGTTTAAGTTTATTTGAATCCTTGATAGGAACAAAGCATAATTTATTACAATACAGGTGAAATTGGACAACCAAATAGGGAAATGGTATTTTTAATAGTTACATATCATGCATGAAGATTTGTCAAATTCTCATTACCGGTAGATGACTATTTAAAAATAATATGACCAAATAAGGAAGTTTCAAAGTAGAAAAGGCAAAGTTTTGCTAATGCAAAAACTGAATCCTCAATAGGAACAAAGCGTAATTTATATATTTACAATACAGTTAAAATTGGGTAAACAAACAGGGAAGTTGTATTTAAGTTAAATGTCATGCATGAACATATATCATATTCTCATTAGATTACTATTTAACAATAATATGACCAAATCAGGAAGTTTCAAAGTAGGAAAGGCAAAGTTTTGCAAATGCTTGCCATTTTCCACAATTTGCTGATTGTTTCAGGCTCACAAATTATTTCAAGTTTAACAGAGGAGTGGTATCAACAATAACTAGATAATGTGTTTATTTGTTAATTGAATATATTTTCTAGGAAAACGGAATGATATTCCCAATCTTGAAGCACTGCTTTCCGTTACGAGGACTCCACTTAAGCTTCTAACAGGATTGTTTTCAGGAAAGAGATAAATATAAAAGGGGTCGATCCTGCTTCCTCTTGAGACAGTATTGTTAAAACTTGTCTTTGTGTACCGTGCGTTTTATCACAGTTTGCTTCCAATAGAATTCCCACTTCCTGTGTGTTTGAATCTCAAAATCTGCAGAAACCTACATGTACAACTGTAGGCGTTGTTGCTTGGACTCCTACATATAGGCGTGGTTGCTTGGACTCCTACATATAGGCGTGGTTGCTTGGACTCCTACATATAGGCGTGGTTGCTTGAACTCCTACATATAGGCGTGGTTGCTTGGACTCCCACATATAGGCGTGGTTGCTTGGACTCCTACATATAGGCGTGGTTGCTTGGACTCCTACATATAGGCGTGGTTGCTTGGACTCCCAACGCATCAAGGATTGTGTGAAAAGCACCAATTTTTTCAGGGGAAAAAAGTAATTTGAAGACAGTTCCCAGCTTGGACAGTCATTCTTTTATTGTTACATATTATGTACAATATTGGTAGATGTCGGACCTGCTCTTCTGTCATAAAATAATTGACAAAAATTGGAGTTTTAGATGGTTATTTTCTCTAAGACCCCTGTTATTATATGTGTATATATTGCTCTAATATTTATTTCATCCCTCATTTTGTTTCTTTCATCTACAGCCTCTTCTCTTCCGTTGGCCTCTGTGGGCATTTCTTTCATCTTCCGAAGGTCACACGTGGTGGGTCATCCTCGATCACACCCGCCACCATGATACACACCAAGGCACGACATACCATCTATCCTAACTCTACGGTGGGTAGGTTACCGGTACCAGATGATAAGGTTCCTTGGAAGGTAGAATGGCCAGAGTATAGCCCTGTCAAATACACATCAGATCATGTCAAAGCTGGACCTGTCTGGGCAGATCCGGATATCATGTAAGTACACTCATTCATCCTTTATTGTTTTATTATTTATTCATTTATTTATTATTTTTTTTTTTTTTTTTTTTTTTTTTTGGAGGGATGGGGGGGGGGGGGGTATTTTCATGTTTTCTGTGGACCTGACAGAACTTTCAGTTTAATAGGTGATAAGCAGTCTAGAGCTAATGCTCAAGAATTTCCATCTGTTCTTAGCCTAAAACCCGATGAAACTTGTTATAGTGAACGCTACCCAGACCTTGATTTATGCAATATAATAATTATGCCTCCGTTACAAAGTAGCCGGATGCATTATGTTTTCGGGTTGTCCGTCCGTCCGTACGTCCCGTTCTCGTGATCGCGTTATCTTAAGAACCGACTGATGGATTCCCTCCAAACTTGGGTCATGTATGTATCTTGCAGAGCCAATGAACTGATTAGATTTTGGGGTCGCGAGATCCAAGGTCAAAGGTCACAGGGCTCATTATGTATGCAAAAAATAGCTCGCATCTGTTTTGGTTTGTAAAATTGCTCCATGGCGGAGGCATCATTTTCGACTGCGCGCGGTCGAAGGTCCATCTAGTTATGTTATGACATTTGTATTAAGTATTTGGCACCACCCGAAAGAACATTCAAATTTCTCGAGATAGCCACAGTGTTATCATTGAAAATAAGCAGAAGAAGCTGATCTCACTTTGTATGGTATGATTATTCAGACAAATGTAGATTATGTATTCAAATTGAAATGTGTACTCATATAAAGTAATGTATGCAATGTTCACCTAACTATAGAATGTTCACACTCTTCAAAATACACTGTGAAGCATTTATTTATGTATGGATGCTTGATTACAGGTAAAGGTTATGCATCTGTTTGTGTATCATTTATCAAGTCAATTGTGGATTTTCATTCTCTAATTCTGTTTTGTTTTATTTCTACCTATGTAGGCAAAAGGGTAGTCCATCATTAAACTTCAACAGTAAAGATGGGAAAGTGAATCGCCGTAGCTACATAGGAGACTATGGGTGCGTGGAAGGAGTACCAAGGTATGCATTCAGACAGACAGGAATTCATGGTTAAAAATGCAGCCGGCAACATGAAAACAGTGTGCTTCACATTGCTGAAACTTATAACAAACATATGATGGAGTAAACCTATGGAGCCTTTGTTGCGCAAAGCTATGCATTTATATTGCTACTATTTTTGTTAGTGGCTGAGGGCGATATGCCTCTACAATGTACAATAGTCTAAATGATAACTTCTTAAACAGTCCCAGAAAATGATTCTGACAATGAGTGGAAACATAGAGTATCTGTGAACATAATGGATTGACTGAGAATGATATGCCTCCTTAATTTGTTAAAGCTTTCATGCAAAATGATGTCAGCAGGTTGTAATGTAAAACATCTCTGAACATCAAAGTTTTGAGTAGCCTTCGCAAAGAAAAATATAAATTTTGTTCCATTTCTCATCTATCCTCAGGAATCCATGCGGACGTACTGGAATGATGGAGAGAGGTTTATTAGGCAAATGGGGACCGAACCACGCAGCTGATCCTATTGTAACCAGGTAATATTATGATTCTAATAGTGGCGATGGTGGTGGTGGTGGTGGTGGTGGTGGTGGTGGTGGTGGTGGTGGTGGTGGTGGTGGTGGTGGTGGTGGTGGTGGTGGTGGTGGTGGTGGTGGTGGTGGTGGTGGTGGTGGTGGTGGTGGTGGTGGTGGTGGTGGTGGTGGTGGTGGTGGTGGTGGTGGTGGTGGTGGTGGTGGTGGTGGTGATGGTTATGATGATGAAGATGAAGGTTATGTTGGTGGTGATGGTGGTGATGTTGAGGATGGTGGTGTTGGTGATGGTGGGGATAGTGGTGATGATGGTGATGATGATGGTAGGATGATGGTGATCACTGATGATGATGATGATGATGGTGGTGATGAAGGTTATGTTGGTGGTGATGATGGTGGTGATGATGGTGATGATGGTGGTGATGATAGTGGTGATGATGATGGTGGTGGTGATTATGATGATGGTGATGATGATGATGATGGTAATCATGATGATAATTGTAATGTTTGAAACCTTTCATAGAAGTCCCAAGATATCCAAGAGCTAATTTGAATTGGACACAACATGCTCTTCCATTAACTACGTCTTCTTTAGGCATTTCCAAATCATTGATGATGTACTTGATGTCTGTTATCTTTCAGGTGGAAGAGAGATCCATCAGGCAAGAAAGTTCTTCACCCTACCTCAGCCAAACCTATACTTCAGTTCATCTCAATTAGGAGGAAAGATTCAGGAGAGTGGGCGATACCAGGGGTAAGTGGGTCATTAAGAGCACAGTTATAACAAAGGTTAAAGGGCTCTAAGAGAGCCATTGTGGTAAGGGGGTGAGAGAGTTATGTATCAGGGGAGGGGTAATATCTTTATAAGATGGTAATTCAAGAGAGCCAAGGTGAAAGAGCTACATTGTGTAATAGGGTCAAGTCACCTATATACCGGGGGAAATGATCTACACCAGGGCTAGGCATACTATGAAGGTTGTCTTTGGATTAAAACGGTATATGGGAGGGTTATAACAGGGATAGAATGCCTGTAACAGGCATACTAGGAGGTAAGAAGGTAATGCTAGGGGTCAGAGTGCTATGTTAGGGGTAAATGGACATATACTGGGGCTCTGTAGGACTTATTAAAGAGTGGGCTGAGGGGGCTAAAATGTTATTAGGGGGCCATACCAGGGTGGTGGAATCTACACTGGCATTTGAAGTAATCGGGCATGTACTGGTGATAAGTGGCCGATGGGTGAGTGAGTGAGTGTGCGCTTGTAAACATGAAGTCTGGCTGGAATGCTCCCCAGGGAGTGGAGAATGTGCATACATTGTGTGCGGGTCAGCCTGAATAAGATGACCGTGTTAATTATATATCTGTAAAGCGATTAGACTCGTTAAGCGCTATATAAAAGCCATATATTATTATTATAACATGTGTCTATTTCTGTTTGTGTGTTTGTTACAGGGCATGGTGGATGCTGGAGAGAAGGTATCACAAACGTTGAAGAGAGAGTTTGGTGAAGAAGCCATGAACTCATTATCATTACAGGACAAAGAATGCAAAGCTGTAGAGAAAGCAGTGGCTACTCTCTTCAAACATGGTGTTGAGGTGAGTGAACAGAACCTATCCATCTAACTACCCACATTGTCAGTCAAAGGATGATTAGGGTCATTTCTTAAAGGGATCGTTTAACAATTTTTAATCTGAGATGCACGACCCTACCTGTTATCAGTGTCTGTGATATGGTGTTATATTGAAGCCCTAAAAAAATTGCGCTTCAAAATGATCACAAAAGTAAAAACCTTTGAGTGACCGGTTTTACCAAACTTGTTTCCCCCAATAGATTGTAGTGTTATGAAAACCGTTTGGCAAACGCCAAATTTGATTTCGATTTTGAATCATAAATATCTTGATAATCAGACAGGCGATCGGCTTGTAAAAGTCATGGGGTTCCTGACTCACCTTAAGGTTTATAATTATCATTGCAGCATGAGCTAAATCAAGGATTTTTTAAAAGGATCTAAGACAAAGTTACCGGATCCCTTTAAAGGAGGGGTTGTTTTCTGGTGTACATCTACTTGTTGTCCGAGGGGAGGGGGTGGGGGGGGGGGGGGTTGTCAGGAGAAGGTAGTTGTCCACTTTGGGATACCGGTAGTTGTTTGAGTTTGATAGTCTAAGGGATAGTTGTCCCCAATTGTGTATATAAATTATGGGTATGACATCAAATGGCCGTTGAGGAGGAGCTATAAAACAATTCAGGGTTACTGTGGGTAGTAACAGCGTTTTATAATGTTCTTAAAAATGCAGAGAATTGGAAATTGTTGAATTTTTTGGACACAGCGCTATATCGCTATTCCAGTATTGGGTAACATGTGGAACATGCATGAAGCCTGCTCTTGTCAACATATGCCAATTGTACAATGTTTATGGAAAACTTTCTCCAAATAATTTGGCATTCTTGGCTTCAGTTCATGGCAAATAAAGAGTCAAACTAAGTTTCATATCCATGTAGTAAAGTGACCCTACTTGATTTGTTTCTAGGTGTACCGAGGCTATGTAGATGATCCACGGAACACAGACAATGCCTGGATGGAAACCATGGCTGTCAACTTCCATGACGACCAGGGAACAAGCGTTGCTAAGTTCTCACTTCATGCTGGTGATGATGCTGCTGCAGTCCAATGGCACGATGTCGGGTCAGAGATGAAACTCTATGCTAGTCATTCGTCCTTCATTGAAATGGTCACGAAAAGAGTAGGGGCTCACTGGTAATACACTCTGCTAATAGATCTATGTCATCGTTTTTTGTTACTGTGCCTAGTGTATAGTCCAAGTGCTATATCATTTCGGTTATTTCCAAATTTAGACATTGTTTCATAAAAAAACATGTTCTGGTTAACCTTCATAAAATAATCCCTTAAGATTCTTTGATATATGAATACAATAATGCTTGTATGCATTACTTTATTCACAATCATAAACAATAAGCATTTTGCAAAGTAAAATAAATATGCAGATATCAATGAAGATACATACCATAAGATTACAATCTTGATGACCATGCCATTGTTCTATTTTGTTTGTTCAGAGCAGAATTATATTTTAGCTCTAAAGCAATAATAAATGATCAACTTAATTTTAAGGACTACATAGGCTGCAAACGGTTGGTTTTGGATTGTCAACTCTGTGGATACAGCTCTAGAAAAAAAAATCTTTCTCATCTGTATTTATCAAATAGATGGAATGAACTGAATAGAGCATGTCATAAGCCAGAGAAAGCATCCATTTAGTTGTTCACTCCTCTAGTAAATATTATCCGACATAAAAGACAAAAGTTTTTGCAAATTTATATCCCTCAAAGAAATATTTACATTCTGCTAGGAGTGTAAAGGCCTGGGTATTGTATATCTGTATATAGAATATTATTGCATTCTTACACAAAATTAATGGATACACCTATAATAATCATGAGGTATATTGGGTCAAAGCAGGTTCATTCTAAAGACATTTGATGAGAAAATTTTCCATTAAATTGTCATGAATTTGACATTACCGTTTGAACTTTAAAAAGATAGAATGTGCATGCATGTTTCTCAAAATAACAGAAATCATGTTGTTGAGACTCGCATTACATGCAAGCATACGCTTGTCACATTATTTCTTAAGTTTAGTTTTTAACAAGTGGATTATAACTTTGAAATAGGTCAATTATCTTCTGCAATATAGTTGCCTTCCAACTGATTTGTGTACATGTATGTATATATGGGTGCCGTGAGATATTGTCTAGTATTAGTGTATAAGTACAGTTATGTTATGTGTACGATGACAATGCAAAGCTGATTAATGTATTGTTTATAGTTGAAATTCAGAATGTGCTTCAAATTTAGACTGAATATCTAATTGTGCTAAGCTCAATAGAGAATACAACCTTGATTGTACTTTACTCTGTGACAACAAATTGGCAAAGATTCAAATGAAATTGGACAAATGGTAAAAAAGTTGGTATTTTTGAAAGTTGAGATCACTGTTCATATGGGAACTTCAAATCAACAAATTGGTAACATTACTCTGATGTATTGTCAGTTAAATCTTTCTTCTTTTTTTTTAGTAGAGCAGCATTTTTTTTAGTGAGGACATTTGTGAACATGAAGTAGTATTTATTGAGTATAGCATTCAGGGAAAAGGTTTATCAAGGGGAAAATGGAGATTCATTATAGTTTAGTGGATAACAAAAGGGAGAGAATGATTCATAAGCGACCAACCAAATTGCCAGTTTGAAATTCACATAGACTTAGCGATGCCCTCTTTGCAATTAACATCATCCTGTTTCTCATATTTTTCTGCTTTCACACAAGTCACAAGTTTAGATTGCCCTTTAAAGATAAAGCCAACATTATAATTCACAGGATTCATAACAAAATTGACTAAGATGACAAAGATTTATAATATTCTTTGTTAGTTCACATGATATGTACAAATGGGCATGGTACTTAAGCAGATTTATTTGATTCATGTGATATTATTATTGATTATATATTGATTATAATGATTATATTGAAATATTAAGGGTAATGCAGGCACCAAAAGTTGTTTGATTTATGGATCAGTCAGAAGCTGTGAAGGGCATTGAAAGCTCTTACATGTAAACAATGGCAAAGGGGCATGGCTCAAGGGGCGGTATACTTTGTCATTTTGAGAGGGAAATTGTGAGCATATAGAGTAGAAAATGGAATAATGCATCTCTTACTTCTTGGTAATTGGAGGCATGGCTACTTTCTGTCCATTTCTCTCTCTCTCTCCCTCTCTCTCTCTCTTTCTCTCTCTTTCTCTCTTTTTTATCCCTTTCTCTTCCTCTCTCTCTCTCTCTCTCTCTTTCTCTCTCTCTCCCTCCTTTTTATCCCTTTCTCTCCCCCTCCATCTTGCTTTTACTAGATGTACATGTAACAGACATAAATGTCTCTTGGAGTACTAAAAGAACTTGGGCTAATGCAATGATACACTGTTTCTGATAGAATAAGAGACAAGCACGAGCAGTATTCAACTGTATTTGTTGGACATACATGTAAGATGCAGGGAGTTAGTGCTAAGGTTGTTTTTATACTGATTTGAGAATTTTTTAGGATCATTTTGGTCTGTTGGTGTGTCTTTCATGAGTAATGGGACAATTTGATGAAATCTTTGGTAACCAAGGAAAGAGAAAATCTTTATTATTAAGTGAATTCTTTTTTAATTTAGATGAGCTTTTTTTTTACTGTTTGTATTTGATAATGATGAAAAGCTGTTTTTCAGTGCCAAATTGTTTGTTAGACGTGTGGTACTTGTCAATTTAGATAATACAAAGAAAATCGCTCATTTTATTTCCTTAATTTCTTCCAAATATGTGGATAGTACGGTATAAGCAGTAGAACGAATGAGTCAGTATTGTGGTACATACATGTGACACTGTCATACATATTAGCGTCTCTGTTCATGTGGGTACTCGAGTAGATACAGTGCTGAGGTGACTGTTGTGCATTCCTATTAAGCATCAGGAATATCTACAAAACAAGACATGAATCATGTATTTGCAAATAAATTAACATCAGGTATTTATTGAAGATTTCCTTTCACGAATGATATAGATCATATTAACTTTATTTTTTATATTTTTAAATAGACCATACTAAAGAAAAAATGGCACAGTAGAATGAAATGAAATAAGTGTACCGGTAGATAAACAAAAAAATTGTCTCCTGGGGGGAAATGTTTTAACTTATTTTGTCTTTTGACGCTCTCCTCCGAGGGTAGGATTCGGTGAAGTCAGACAAAGTCTCAGCGAAACTTATCCCTGAATAAATAGACTGGTTTTGAGTGTAAAGCAAAGTGCACTTGTGGAGGGTCTTAGTGTCATGCAGCCTCTGTCCCCCCCCCTGCCAATATGGACACATAAAGTGTTTTTTATTGTGCTGCTGCGGTTTGTGATAGGGTTTATTGCATCGTGTTAGATTCAAGCGTAATATAACATTTGGTAACAGAAGCACACATGTATAGGTATGTAGTGTTAACAGTGCAAGCACTGAATGGAGGGATTGTGAGAAATACAAATAACCAATATTTATATTTTAGGTATTTTTTTAATCATTTTATCTCTTAATTTGAAGCAAAATGTTTGCCCCTCCGTTAATTGACAATGAAGGATGTATCCTAGTATCACCCCATGCACAAGAATGTTTTAAATGGAAGAAGCATACATGTGCATTTTAAAGTGTCTTTTTAATTGTTTTCAATGTAGTATAATTCTTAGTATATAAACATTATGGAGGAAAAATGTAATCTCCGTAAAGACTTAAAAATTAGAGATTAAAAGTCTTGATTATTTTTATATTCTCAATTTGCAGTACTTTCAGGTGTGAATAATCTTTTTAATTTCTGTTTTGATGTTAACAAATTACATGTCGTCATAAATGGTTAATGTTGAACAAACAGAGATTGCGATGATATACATGTATCATGTGAAATCTATATGACTGTTATAGTACACACATCTATGCTAATTGGCAATTTCTACTCTGTACTAGTATTCATCATTAAAGATTTCAGATATATTGTGAAGTGGTTCCAGTCTAGTTGTGTATGTACTAATTGCAAGAAAGACATGACATTTGTGGTCTCTGTGCTGTTATAGAAAACGGTTAAACTGGAGAAAGGAAAGATACATATACACATGTAGAGCTGCAAGTACCGGTATGAAATACATGTACATGTCTTATAGATTTGATATTGTGGTTTGCATGCACTATTTGTTCCTGTTTGTGTTTATGCCATTATGGTCTGGATTAAGAAAGAAAGAAAGGATAAAGTCTGCATTAGTCTTGGCCATCCATTATTTTTCCCAAATGGAAACAAATCCTGTAGGGTAAATACTGTATGGATAGATATCACGATGAAAAGAGAAAAGGCATATCCCCAGTTGAGAGCGAGAAGGGCGTTAACTCTATGCTAATATATATGAGTTACAAACATTTTCCTGGCTCCAAACAAATGTATTAACGACCTTATTGCTTTTAGCAGACGATATGTGCTCTGTATAGAGACCAAAGTGTAGTCAACTCTTGAGGGAATTAAAATGGTTTACTTGTAGCACCATGAGGAGACATATTTACATGTGTAAGCTCTACAATACAACATAAATTATTAGTCAGTTAGTGGCATGCATCAAGCTTTATCATTTCATTCTTAGATTAATGATTTGTATTGGACTAGAGATGATATTAAAATTACCTTGTTCATGTTTGCCATGTCATTATGATGTGTTGTATAACAAGCGATTGTAGATCACTGCATCGGAGACACTTCTGTGAAATTAAAAGATTTTATGTGGTCAGATCAAATGTAATAGAGAGAGACATATTTATATGATGTATACATATATATATCTAAATATATTGTATAATCCACAAATCCCTTTTTCTAAAATCTTGATCATTTGCAATTGTTGTACTTGTAGATATTACATCAAATATTTGACGGTATGGATTGTATATAATTGTTAGCATTACACAAATATATTGATAAATATAGATTTATTGACAATTTTCTGTTTCTTGTACGTCGAGTGGCTAACCCCATTGAGTGGCCAACCCCAAAACTTGAATGCTTAAAAGCTGTAACAGGGTGCATCATGATTTGATAATTTGCTGCCTTTATAAGAGTGAATGTACAGTGTATATTTTAATAATAATACTACCGGTAATTAGAGTCAGATTTTAAAGGGCAATTTCATTCTCCACTTGTTCATTACTGGTACTCATTTTGTACGGTTACAAACGCCAAGGATTTTCTGAAATGCTCTTATATAATTCATAGAGGTCTTGATAATACACAAGTACTTTATGTTTATTATCCCAAATTACAAAGTCCACTTGAACATTTCTGAAGACATTCTTTGTCTACAAGATGATGAAATGATTTGAGGGCATCTATATGTGTCGCTATAGCGACAGAAAGGCAAGAGTAAATGTTGATCTAATTTTTAGGGGAAATTAATGTACATACTTTATTTATCAAATATTATACTTTATGATTTTGGCAAATATAAATGTATGTTACTTATATGTGGTCTTTTTCATCTAATAAATACTTCAATTTGTAACTGCGGTTTGTTTGAGTCCTTATTCTTTTGTGTGATTGTTTATTTATCAGCTGTCTTTACTGGTTTACCAGTGTTACAGGGAACATCACCCAGTTATCGAGTCAATTTCACTAATGCCAGAAGATGTGAGGAACTTGTGTAAAGTTTGAAAAAAAAGAAACTTTAAAAGAAAGTAAATATCAGAACATGAATTGACAATTTGATTTCCTAAATGCAAGCTTCTCTTTTTTTCTTTTCTTTTTGTTTTATTAATTTATATTTTCTCTGAAGAAAATGTTTCCCATAAAAATTAGAGCTTACATCTACTAAAAGTATTAAATAAAGGCCCCTAATTTCACAATTCTTGATTTACAAGGGGTTTGAATAATTTATTTCTTAACTGTATCTTACCAGATCTTCTGATCTTCACTTGAAACTCTTACCCTCAATCTCTCTCCCATTACTTTTTACTTTCTGTCTCTCTACACCTCTAAATTTAAGCAATTCTCTTGATCTCACTCACTGCTTTTCTTCTGCGCTCTCACAATTTTCTGTCTGTATCATTGTCAAGTAATACCCCCCCCCCCCCCCCCCCTCTCTCTCTCGTCTTCCAATGCCGTTTTTTGTAACACACTTTCTCAATATCAACTCAATTCACAAGTTAGTGCTATAACCAAACCTTTCATCTGAACACCAGACACTTGCTAAATATAATGTAAAGATTTGAGCGATTTAAAAAGCAAAAGTGGGTAAATAAGCTTCTTGTAATTACATTGCAGCCAGATCATCTAGATTGGTCTGCCAGATATCTTTAATTTAATTATTTTTCCACCTGAGATGATTGAGACTGGACCATTTATCAATTTAAAATTTGGTTGACCAACTGAATTCTCTTCCACAAAGTCAAATTTAGAATGAAATCACAAAATCATATTTTCCAGGAACATCACCTTTTTATTCTATTTTACAACAATGACAAAGACATAGCATTAAAAATAGGCAGAAAAGCCACTACAGTATACTTACAATATAGACATGAAATACTTATACAAGGCTCAACAGATGATATAATGAAATGAAAATTAACCAAAAAGAAGTTGATAAAAAGTCAGCACTTAATTGTGGCAATACTTAAAATGTGGGCAATTCTTGTTTTGGTAATTTGAAGAAAGTTTGCTTACTTTACTCAATCCAAATCATTTGCACTTAAAATGATCAATTAACTTTATCCAGGTTATGTGATGCTCATGCAAGAGAAAAGCTTTCTTATAAGTTAACAACATGCAAAGCATTTGCCCTCTTCATAAAAATCACAATAGTACAATATTTTATTACAGGGAATTGAACAAAAAGCACAATGTATATAAAGTGAGTCATTTATCTAGATATCTGTTCAATTGTTTTTAGCACTGAACTCAGAATGGCTTTGTTTGGTCACTTCCAATATCCATGTAAGCATGCATGTGTGATCAGCCTTACATTTAAAAAACTTGTTTAAACTTTCCTGATAATTGACCATGATTAAAGTTCCTTATGCACAGACGGATTCTAAATCACCGATTTATATCAAGAATAGATCAGTTTTATTTTGAGATAATGAAGCTACACAAATAAGAATATTTACAGCCTCAACATAAACCTCCTGATATCAAAAGAGTTAGTGAACTCACGCAACAGTGGCCAAGACCATGTGAGATTAAAAGTTACTTTCTATCCATTTAACCATGACAACGATCATTTGTCTGTCTGTATACATCTAAAACCTTGCTGAATCTAATAAGGTCGATCCCTTCTATCTCGCCTATCACCACCCATCCTATCTCCACCCATCTTGAACCCTCCTGGACCACCGGGTCCACCTGGTCCTCCTGGACCGCCACGCCCACCACGGAATCCACCACCTCGTCCTCCTCCAAAGCCTCCACGACCACCACCGCGATCACCAAAGCCTCCACGTCCACGATCACCTCCACGATCACCACCACGACCACGGAATCCACCTCCACGGCCTCCCCTCATGCCTCCACCCATGTCGGGTCCACCTGTGTACAGACAAGCAGACAAATCAATGACAGTTAACAATGATCATCTTTATTCCATTTGAAACTGATCAGTTCCACCCTCACTCTGCAATTCTTGTGTGCAGTTAGATATATATCTTTTGAATTCTCATCTTGCATCACAAAATGCTCCCTAAAACAAAAACCCCTCTACAAAATTTGTCAATCTTGGTATCATTTTACATGTGAAAACATTCTCCTACTGCTGGTACCAGTGAATATGACTCCACATTACTGGAAGTAGGCTATATAATTCCCTTTTATTGAGCCACCAAATATTTAAAAGTTTGCAATTGTAACTTACCATCACCTCCTTCCTTGGCTTCTGAACATCTGTTACAGTTCTGTCTCCATCCGAAGTTCTTGTTACCACACGAGCTGGAATACAGAGAAAGAAATGAATTATTTAACCTTGCTGCTACAAAAAAAATAATACACACTTCTCTGAAGCAAAATGGTGGACGTATAGATAATTTCATTGACAAGAGACCTGGTAGATGAGGGATAGTGCCTGAGTTAAGGCACAAGCGCATCAAACTACCATGGAACCTGTATATCAAGACCATAGGGGAGACAAGAAAAGTGGTCTTTACAGGCAACTTGTCTTTGGTACACGTTTGAATGAGAAACACCCGTTAGAGGAGAACAGAAAAAGTGGTCTTTATAGACAGGTGGTCTCTCTGTACAGGTGGTATCTCAAGCAGGTTTCACTGTAGTATAAAGGGACAATGAAGATTGGAGTTGAAAGGAGTGTTTTAAGAGCTAGAAGGCAAATTGGAATTGTTTAAGTGATATTATATCACAATTTTTTTTTGTCATGTTCCTAATCACTGCAAATAATTTTAAAAATAAAGAATCCTTTAGATGATGAATTTTCTAAAACAGCATAACTTTTGTTGGAAGCCGGGATGTTAACTAAAGATGTTAACTAAAAGCACTTTGTGCTTAGAGTTAAGTTACAACCTTCTAGCATTCAACAGACATTTTCATTTAGTACTTACGTGCATTCCCAATCTCCTTCACGGAATGATCCACCACCACCAGGTCCTCCGCGTCCACCTCCACGTCCACCACCCCCTCGGCCACCCCTGTCCATGCCACGCCCTCCACGTCCGCCCCTATCACCGCCCCTATCAAAGCCCCTTCCACCACCACCTCCACGGCCACCGCCGCCTCCTCCGCGACCACCACCAAGTCTGTTGGCTGGACGCTGGGCTAGTTCTACCTTGATGGTAGCGCCGTTGAAGGGCTTGCCTGAAATGCAGAGAAAATTAAGAAATAACATGAGTACCTATAGTGTCACTACATGATAAACAGGGACCCCTTTCACAAAGCCTCTTTTCAATGACAAATGACAAGAAAATCAGTGACAAATCTGTTGATAACCAATCAGAAGCAAGGATTTCAGTAGCTTGTAACAAAAACTGTCATTTGTCACTGATGACAAGTTTTGTGAAACGCCCTCCAGGATTGCACAAGAAACTACATATTTAACATCTTTGTTGGTGTGATATATTTAAGCATGACGAATGATGGTTGACGGAGGACTAACAGGCTTGTTCTATGCAGGCTTGTTCGCACACAATATATGCACATTCTCCACTCTCCGGGGAGCATTTCAAACAGACGCCATTTTACAGATGCTCACAATGCTAAGCGAAATACAATGATTTTCATATCCTACCGGGAACTCATTCAAAACCTGAGCGGAGAGAAGGAATATAGAGGACATAAGCACCATCCCCGGATCGGACACACAACATTCCCATCTCCAGACAAGTGTTTAAAGCCCGTCTGCACTAGTTTGGCCAGGGGAGATTAGACCTCCCTGCATGGTCACTGACAGGGGGTTATCTCATCAAATCAGCTCTCAATTAACATCAGAAAAAGAGGATCATGGGGGACCAATAGGCACTGTTAAGCATTGTTTGCAATATAGAGGGCGCAAGTAGCTATAAGTAGTGCAGTGGGGCTTTAAACCACTCAACAATTCCTCTACTCACCATTGAACCAATCAATAGCTGATGTAGCTGTATGAGGGTCTTCATATGTGACTGTAGCCTCTCCTGTAGGCTCATGTGTTTGCTTGTTCTTATAGATCCAGATCCTATCTTTGTTCGTCCTCTTATCAAGCTAACAAATGAAAGAACAAGAATCAAAGCTGTTAGATCATCATTCATCATCACAGGCTAGACAGGACTATCAGTCTTTTAAATTTGTTCTCAATTTGCGTATCTTTGTTTTTCAATACATCGTCTGTTCAGTCTTGATTTGACACTACTATTAAACGAGCCAATAGAATTATTAACTATAGTCCCTCAATGGTTTTTGTATTTGTCAACAGTAAAAACCAATATCAGTTTATATAAAATGTTAGTCCATAACCAGAACTCTTTCAAATCAAAGTATAAAGATAATTGAATGCATTACCTTGACGATACCGATCTGTCCGAAGTGTTCCTTGATCTTGTCTTCATCGACACTGTTTGGTAGCATTCCACTGATGAATATGGTATCGTGTTGTACTTCCATCTCTGTGCAAAAAGATCAAAGCAAAAAGATACTTTTACATTCTCCATTTCCACTGCCTCAACATATCATCTGCTGAAAAGCAGAAGGCTGTAATATCTTTGTAAACTTTCATAAACTAAGGCCCTTCTGATATTCAGGCAATGTGAGCAAAGACCTTGCAACTAATTATTTCACACATATATAGTCAAACCTGCTTTAGTAACCACCTGTCTACAAAGGCCTCATTTGTTGTTTCCCTTGAAAATGGTTTCTCATAGAATCATGTACTAAAGGAACCTGTCTACAAAGACCACTGTCTACAAAGACCACCGTCTACAAAGGCCACTTTTTGTGTTTCCCTTAAGTGCGCGCTATAGACAGGTTTGACTGTACAATCAACCTTTGAGAAGATACCTTAATAGATACATCAATTCATTGGGATTCAAAGGTTTAACTTTCGAACGACAAATATACATATGCATTTTTACTATTTGGTGACAAGATTAAAACGGGAGCATTTAATTTATGCACAATTGTTATGCCCCCAAAAAGTTGAGATTTTACAATTCCCTTACCTCCACCTCCTTTGTTGTATCCATTGTCAGAGTCGCGGCCGAATCCACCGCCACCGCCTCCTCCTCCACCACCGCCTCCTCCACCACCATCATCACCTTTAAATAGAGCAGAAAAATGAACCATGCATTAATAACAGAGTAGCATGTGATCAATATATATTTGCTGCTTCACTTCTCATCGAGTTTCTTGCACAGACCCTAGAAGATAGTAATACAAATCTATGGTTAGTAGTGTCTGTGATATGATACTGCATTTCCTATGTGTTTTGTTTTTTTATTTTTTTTAAATATTTTTTAAAAACCTTTAGACAGTAGGAGGGTATAGCGAGATATACATGCACCTCGAATCACTCCGCAGCATATGAACACGTGAGATTAACAGCTAGCAGCTTCTACCTTGCAAGTTCTACTTGAATTCAAATTGTTTTAGTTTTTTTTTTAAACCTTTCGACAGTGAGAGGGTGTAGCGAGATGTACAAGCACCTCAAATCACTCCGCAACAGGTGAACACGTGTGATTTAGAGCTAGCAGCTTATACCTTGCAAGTTTTACTTCAAATCAGTGTGATCTACCTTGCTTTGTAAAAAATGAACACTTGTGCGACTTTCATACAGTACAGTACTTCCACCAAATATTTGTGTCGGGTACAAAAATCCCATCACTACAATTAAACCGTATCATTTAGTATACTCCATGCCTTGCATGCTGCTGCTGCTTGTACCTTTCTTTTGTACCAACATTTTTTTTGTTTTTAACTTCACACATACGTCTAGTCCTATACGTTCAAAACTGTAAGTAAAGTGTATAGCTTAACAGATAACATACATTGTAAATGTCATGTTACAGCTGTAAAACCCTAACTATAACATGCTCAAACCAGATATCTTGCATTTTTATTCCACGACATGATATGCAAATGCTTGTATATATGTTTATGTATGAACATGCTGGGCACAACACCGTTACCTATCCATGAATAGATTTGTCATGATATCTTTTGAATACAACCTGTATAATATATATGTATATATATTATAACATTCCCATCTCCCACCATTGTCACTTTGCATTTTCATGATACTCATAGGTTAGATTCAGAACAATACTACCCCAAAATACCTCTTGATTATTATCAAACTTTACTGTACCGTAGCATCTTCACAACTTCTGCTGTTAACCCGATCTTTTTCCTTTAAATCATTAACTTTTTTTATTTTTTATTAATGCTCAACAACTGTACAGCCGCGACATGTACAGTACTAGATTTTCTTCAATTCAAACAGACATATCTTAGGGAGAGGGAGTTATTTGTTCATTAATGATATAAAATCTGCTTTGCTTCAACTCTTAAATTAACTTTTTGAAGACGCTATGCATCAGCTTCATGCTCACCTACTGGATCAGCCCGAAAAATATTTCTTTAATTTCTCCTTCCAAACTCATCCTTAATTATTGTATTAATAATGTATTAATGTACCCTTTGTACCTTGCCACAAGAGGGCGTTTAAAATGGGCAAAAATCTTGTAACAAACCCAAATATTGTAGTACTGTAACCATTTGGTGCATCCCACCAACTCAACACAAACAGGGCGAGAAACCTCATGTTAAGTATAAATATGCAGTGGGAAAAAAAGGCCCACTTGACTTCCCATAGACTCTAATATTGAAGATGACAAGTTTTAACTCTTTTATGACTGCATGCCTTGGTAATTTCCTTTTACTGATAGGATTATAATTTTCAGAGACTAAACTTAGCTGCAACTCAGTAAAGCATTGAAAGCTTGAAGAATTACCAGAAGGACATGCAAACTTGCATTGGTTACCAACTCTTGAAGACATTTATCACATATTGGGATTTTTCTTTATATTAAAGTTCCCGTTTTATCCCATTTTCGCTGGTACTGATTTCTATCGCGCATTGTCACAGTGACAACTACACAACCAAATATGCAAGTTTGCAGTACAACTCATTCTACTACCGACACTGCGCTGTATGCTTTGTTGGTGGACACCATGTAAAACTTTTAAGAGTATGTTTGTATATGAACCATTAGTCAAAGTATGAACATTTACGAGCAGTGTCCTGCTTCTCCTTGATTCCCAACTGCTGCAAAAGAATAACATTTCATAGGTACATATTCATAAATAAGAACATTTACATAACCTATTCACATAATCTAATCACCCATATCCATGATATATTGACCCCTTTCTGTGAAAAATAACTCATCTTTGTCAAGTTGTTTCATCAGTCTTTGAATTTGACCCTGGAATACAAGTTACTACCCAACTAGCTTAGCTCTCTGCAAAGAGTATCTTCCTTGAGATCAAACACATAAAGTTGCACAAGATACTTGTAGTAAGATTTTAAAAAGGGGAAGGGCAGATGCCATCAACTCTTTAAACATCATAAAAATATATTATCTTTCAATAAGTTCAGAAGTAGTTTCAAAGATTGAAAACAATCCTGTAAATAACCTGTCTTAAATAAAAGTGTGAAAGTTGAGCCCCTGAATAAATCAACCCATAAAAACAGAAAATGCCCTCAAGTTTAGAACCCTTTCAAATCATGCCCACTAAGGGGGTTTTAGCCATCTATTTTTTCAATAAGAATAAAAATAAAAATTTAGCAACATTGATGATCGACACACCAGAGATGGGTGACCTAAACTTACCACCGTACTTATTGAATCCACCCCTTCCGCCACCACGATCACTGGTTGTATAGATAGATAGAGGACAAATAAAAGGGCAAGTTGATTTGAGAACGAGCAAGCCAAGAGCTTAGGAGAGAGGGGGCATTGCATACCCCCATGAGGTACAGCCTTCCCTTGTCTCACTTTAAGCCTCTTTACAATCTTCATTATCTTCTTGTGGATACCGGCTAGTCAGAAGGTAGATCCACTGTTCAGGACTAATCAGGCAATATTCATATACACATGTACATTTTACACGACTGTAACTAGTCCAGAGAGGCTTATTCTTCTTAACACATGTATGCCTTAATCAGCTTCATTATCTTCTTGTGGATACCGGCTAGTCAGAAGGTAGATCCACTGTTCAGGACTAATCAGGCAATATTCATATACACATGTACATTTTACACGACTGTAACTAGTCCAGAGAGGCTTATTCTTCTTAACACATGTATGCCTTAATCAGCTTCATTATCTTCTTGTGGATACCGGCTAGTCAGAAGGTAGATCCACTGTTCAGGACTAATCAGGCAATATTCATATACACATGTACATTTTACACGACTGTAACTAGTCCAGAGAGGTTTATTCTTCCTAACACATGCCTCCTGCTTTATCTGTAAAGCAAACGGTTTTTCTTCTTCTCTCCTTTCATCTTAAATACACTCAAGGCTCACATTCATTTGGCGTTGAATGCCATCACAAAATATCTGACACCTCTTCTTTGGAAATAATGTTTCTCAAAAATAAACCTCTCTTTACAAATTTACCAAAAACATGAATTAAGACAACATGCACGTGAAAAAACATGCAATTGCAATTTCAACGTTTCCTACCACACTACGCAATAAAAATTAAATAGTATGAAAATAAAGAAATAAAATAACAAGATTTTTAAAATTCTGCATTCCTTATGTCATTCTTATACGATGTATGTATAATCAGATTAATTTATCAAGACTACTTTTGCAAGTGATAAGAAAAGCATCATTCTGCTCCTCCCGTTTATATGTGCAATGCTATAACTACCTAAAATATACACTTTTGTGTATTTTTAGAAATACACATTTTCAAAAAAAAGTTACACAATTCAACAAAAAAGTCCTTACTTAATTTTACATTCATATCATATACGAGGAAAAACATCACTTAATTATGTATTCTACACCCTTCAATAAAATGTTTTAACATTCTGTAACTTAACAATTATTATTTCTTTTTCAAATAAAAAATATAAAAAATTACAACACTTCATTCACTCACTATCAAATATAATGGCTAGTATCTAAACACATTTTTGTTTTCACTGCTGTAGACAAAACCAATCGGACAGAATAATTCTATGAAATTTCAACACTTTCAGCGACTTGTAATACACAAAACATATTTAGAAATAGTGTTATTTATCCTAGAACTGATAAAAACCCAATTCCCTCAATGTCTGTTCTGAACTGAACAGCTCTTTACCACTCAACACAAGTGCTGCATTGCCATACTATTTCACCTACAGAAACCCTTTATCAAAATACAATCAACTTCCTAGTTTTTTATGTCAGCAAAGATATGCAACTTTATATGCAACGATATGCAGCAACTTTGTAACACTTGGGACACCAAACTACTTGTTAAAATTATGGAGTGAATATGACTGATTATATCAAAATATGTAACATATTACAGGGCTTCAAAAAAAACCATTAACCATGCGGCATGACTTCAGCCTAATCTCATAATATAAAAGAAAGTATCGACATCTTCCTCCTCATGTATTTTGGGGTAAAAGAAGTTGCCATATTTGCAACATCACAAATCAAATTTAAATAGGGAAGGAAGTACCATATGAACATATCTCTCACACTCACATTAAGATACACACTCAAATCTCATTCTATCAATAAAAGTGAATGGTATTAAAGAAATACAAACGATCTTTAGAAAAGTATTTATTAAATACATTAACGGTGTGTGAACAGGAAGAAAGAAGTACTGTTTACCACTTATTTTTACACTATAAAACCTTATCTTTTCTTACTAGAACCAGCCAGTTCAACACTTCTTACAATCAACACTGAATCATTTGAACTCCTGTAAAGAGCTTCTTCGTTTCTCCATTTCTTAGAATACCTCTGGTAAATGGGTCAGTATACCATAGAATGTTCCTACAAGCATAGATGTAAACCAGTAGCAATAACATTTTATTTCTTTTAACATGCTGCTTATGGACTTCCCAACTTAAATCTAGTTTCCATGGGCATGCAAGTCTGCACACAGCAAACCCGTAGGCCAATCAAGAAATACCTCTAAGCTCTCACAGAGTTTTTAGGCAAGTGCCAAGTAAGATGGTGACTTTACCATATGGGGAATGGGTGTGAAATGAATGCAAAGCATAACATAAGGCATGTTGGTCCTAAATGTAACACTGAAGGTTAAAACTGGTGATTGACAACACCTGTTATTGTAAACACCAAAACAGTGTTGAATTTCCCATGAGAGCCCACTCCTAAGCATCTTTAAAAAAAAAAAATAGTCAGAGAGAATGAAAAAGTATCATGCAAAGCCATTCAATTCATGAGTCACAACTATCACCACTTAATCATATTGGCAACTCTCACTCAGTCCATACAACTATTTTTAAGTTTTTTTTTGTTTATTTTTTCCCTCTAGATGAGTGGTCAAGCTATCATTGAAGCTCTCACATGTACTGAATAGAAACTTGGTTTGAAGAAATCATTGCTGTGTTACACAATTAGTCTTGAAGAACACGAAGTATTACCTTTACCTCTAGATGATAGAAAACAAGTCCTCATAAGCAAGCACCGAAAGGATGTCATACCTGAGTGTGTAGGTGACAGAGGATGAATGTCGTACATTACAAAAGGGGAAACAGATTTCACTTGATTTCAAACCAGATACCATGCTGCTATTGAATACAGCTTCTTCAATGAATGCTTTCATAAGAGAGGGTGTTTCTATTTTTCAAATATGTATAGAGTACAATTGAAGCTCTTTATTGTACAGGAAAGAGATGCGTGGAACAAAGTGGTTGATAAAAGAGAAAGAGAAAGAGATTGAGAGAGATAGAAAGATTAACTAGAGGGCACCTTTCGACTTGACCTGGATTATGAAGCTAAAATAAGAAATGTAGTTTATTCTTTCTATGTCATAGTAGCAGTCCTATCACATCTGTTTCCATCTTGAGGCCACTTGAAGTAGAGTGATCCAATTCATTGTTTACCTTCTACAATTGCTTCTTCTTGTATAGTAACAATCCCTATTGAAAGAGCGTAGCCCAAGACAGTTTGGAGGACACTGTGGTCTTAAAAGATTTGATGTAGAGGACAGGCAGAAGTCCAAATGGACAATGAAGAAATAATAACATTCTGTTCTTGTATAGCGCACATCACATTATAACCTCTCTATGCGCTTCCAAAGAGCTTTTGGAAATAATTATCCTAGCTTTAGCTCCGGCAGCCGCTATCAGCGCACAGTGCATTTCAAGGAATAATCCTACCAGATACCCATTTACCTCACTTGGGTCGAGTGTAGCAAATGTAAATTAATGTCTTGCCAAAGGACGTTAGTGCTGTGGCAGGGATTCAAACCCATTACCTTTTACAGTCCAGAGAATTATTCAATGGACCTCAACACTTATCATATCTTCATGCAGCATGTCCATGTGAACCATGAAAGGATGGATGTATCTTCAGCAACAGACAAGACAGCCTTCAAAGACTAAGGCATATCAAATCATTCTTTTAACTTCCACAAAAGAAAAAGAAAAGGTTCATTGTTAATGTACACCCAGGACTCAAAACAAACAAGGTATCTGGGAAACACGACATGGGTGCCAAAAATCTAAGTAAGCACCCCTAAATTTGTGCAAACACACCTGGGAATTTGTTTTCTGGATTACTGTGGACCACTGGCATAAAATATCAACAAGCGTTTGTATTGCCTGCTACTCAACGGTGCTCAGCTAATGATATAGCGTAGTACGAGTTCAAGTGAGTGCTTCTTGCAGTAATCAAGAAATCTAATTTCCATCTACTGATAACCTCAGAGAGCAGGTTGTCTATGTTTTTTACGTGAATGTCAGTGAGATTCACATGAACTTTATTGTCTAATGTACGACCAGTTCTGCTCAAAGTATGATGAATATCTCTCTGCCCACATGTCAACTATAATTGTAGAAGTGAATTTACACCAGTAAAATACACACCTCAATACCTCATAACCAAACACATCTACTACTGACCCATTACCAATGGAGTTCTATGTACAACTTTTTTACACTACCAATACATGTACCTTTATGGTTTCAAAATGACCATTTCTTCCTTCTCGATTTCAAACCCCATGTGCATTAATTTGTACACTCAAAACTCCAAATAATCGTATTCATGTCTCGTTTGAATAGAAATTCAGAAAAAATGTTTACTACTTGTCTGAAACTTGGCTGGTTCTTTACAAAATATATAAAAATATGAAATAAAAAATAATAAATTTTACTTGTAACAGTTTATATATATATTCATACAACTACTACATATTTTCATACTTTGGATGATATCTGAAACGAGAAACCATGGCATGTAATGTTGTTAGAGCAACGCATCAAAATAAACTGTTCATTATGAATAAAATACACCATTAACACCAAATAAATATATAGACCAAATCCTGAACCAGAACTGATGAAAATAGGGGTATATTACTCTTAGCTTTAGATCTACATCCGCTTTGGTTCAACAAACATTACAACCATTTATAAAAAATATAATGCCTCTGCCTACTTCGTTACGGAGGCACAACAAGTGATGTACCTAAAAAAATACCCAGGCTTTTTGCACATCTTAATATGTACCAGAAATTGTTACTTGACTTCCAGTGCAATATGAGCCTTTCATTATTCAAGACACCACAGACTAAAACTTACGATAAAAATATACTTCTAGAAAACTAATAACCTGTCACAACCTTTTTACTTCTTAAATCTTATTTTCTGTACAAGTTTTTTGTCACAGCTTTTTGAATCACTCAATGTATAAGTTCCTATGACGTCTCATGACGAGGCAATACAAACCATACGTAAATACAGAAAAAAATAAAGATATGAATAAATAAATAAATATAAAATATTAATATAAAATTCATTGAAGTAATTACTTCCTAAGATTTGTGTATATGTCCTCTTACTTCTCATCCAGAGAAAGTGTATGTTTAGGAACCGTTAAAACATATTCATTCCATGAATATCTGTCTATACTTGTAACTCACCTGAATCCTCCATCACGACCCCCTCCTCCTCCTCCACCTCCTCGTCCTCCTCCGAAACCACCGCCCCCACGGCCTCCATCATCACGACCTCCTCGGTTGTATCCTCCTCCTCCGCCACCACCACCGCTTGGTCCACCTATAATGTTATCAACATATCCAATGGTCAAATATATCCACTGGTCAAACATGTTCATTCATGCTCAAACAGGACTAGAAGTGGATCATCAATTTGTTAGAAATTACTTGAAACACTGATTTCTACATTACTACGTTGGCATGTTACTACTGTGTTTAAAGTGAAGGGAAGGGCGATGTTATCAATGATAGTACTTAAGTAGCTATAAACATGAACAACTTAGTAAAATAATCTTACTTGGAAGTACTTATCTTACTACTCATACAGTTCTTACTATCGGGCTGATGTACCTAAACCCATGGATATCTTACTCTATCATGACTCTGGCTTTGACACATTACTCCGTAGTTGTGACTTACCCTGGGGAGGGGGTCTGTATCCTCCCCCACCTCCCTGTGGCCCAGGCCCTCCAGGTCGCTGGTTGTACCCTATAAAAACACCAAGAATTAACCACAAGCTCTTATCAGGGCTGCTGTATTCACGTTACCTCTCTACTTTTGTCTTTCTAATTCTACATGTACATACATAGACAATCGACTATGCAAACATCTGGCATTCAGCTGAATTATTTTCATACACCCCCGTAATTTGAACACGCCAAGGCAAAACTTTTAAAGGATAAAGTTATAACATCTGCTTTTACATCTTAACTTGATCTTCGTCTAATACCTGTGTGATATTAAGCTCACTACTTGAATGCATGTTCATTACCTTACTTAGTTTCTTATGTATGTGATAATTACATCAACACTAGCTTTCTACTTCTACTTTATCTATAACCTGAAAATTCAACTGAAGAATTGAACCACAATGCTGTTTAGTACATCTTTAGGCCAATAAGCCTGTATATCGTATTACCACTCAAGCCTGCAATTCAGTCTTAGATACACACAAGACAGCATACACATGCTCATTTATAGGATACAGTACAGCTTAAGTCTAAGGATAGTTCTCAAACTCACCTCCACCTTGCTGATATCCTCCGCCTTGTCCACCTCCTTGTTGGTAGCCTCCACCACCACCTCCACCACCTGCAAAAACAAATGATATCATTCAGATTGATAAACTCATATTGAAAGTTTTCATATCAAGACTTAAGTGCTTACTTTTACTCAAGTGGTAGACATTTAGGCCCAAATTCACAAAGGAGGTTGTAGACAAACCTAGGTTTATGTGCGTGTGCGTCATATGACGCGTTTCAGACCAAGGTTTGCCCGAGCCTTGGTCTGAAACGCATCGAAAGTGTCATATGACGCACATAAACCTAGGTTTGTCAACCAGTCTCCTTTGTGAATTCGGGCCTCTATGTTGCTAGGTGACCAAGGGTGGGAAAATTTCCTTTCATGACTTTGAGCTTCATTTTGACTAGAGTAGCACACCGTTACTAGGTCAAGGTGTGTGAAGGTTCATGATAATTTCTCTGGCAACACTCTTTCCACTTCTACGGAGTGAACTTTGGAGGAAAGTGAGAAATCCAAGTCAAAGCAATCATGTCATCAGTTTATCAGACTTAACATATTTCAGGCAGTCTTTAGAACATGATAAAGATACATAAAACTATTTGTTTATTCCACTGATGACACACACATGTGACTCATCTCATTAATGTCATTTCATAAAAAGGACATTTTTACAACAGATGTGTTGACATGTCAAAAGTGCTCTTCGACTTATGCGTTGATCACGAAGATCATCGTCATACTCTGTTGTCCAATGGAATCTGCAAATATGAACATGTCTAACGTTATCCAAAGCATAGAATGTGTGATGGTTAACAAGATCCACTGAAGGAGTGGATGGTAGCAGAAGGGGCGTGTGAACGCAGAAGGGGCGTGTGAACAAACCTGACTGCTGGCTTTGTGGTTGACTGTAGCCTCCAGAGCTCGGGTGCTGGTAGCCACCTGGAAAGGAGAACATTGATAGAGAGAAGATTAAATATTGTGCAGGCATGGGCTTTGTAGCTGCTCGTCACAGCTTCAGGTTATCAAGTAAAATGAATGAAAGAATGGTTAGAACATAAAAAGAGGCAGTTAGACATTGGTATAGAAACATCTGTTGAGAATAGTGTCATCTGAAGAACGAAGCTCAGGATAAGGATATACAAGGGCCAATTACATTTTTGCAATATGAAACTCGACATTTTTTTTTACAGAAGCTTGTTACTAGCTCGACAGTTGAAGAAACACAATCTCTGATCTAGCTCATTCATTAATTTAACAGTCAGCAAATGGTACATGTAGGGGAATGCTTCCAACATACTACTGCAAATTAGTGTTCACAATTTCATCTTGGACCTGGAAGCACACTTCAATTTTCATCTGGTAAGAAATGAAAGCGTGTTTAGAGGTTTACAAGTAGATATCATCATGACTGAAAGCAAACAAGCAGACACTCATGGCTTTATGCAGTGTAAAATCTCCAAAAAGCAACTGCTCTGTTCCCTAGTAGACAGAGCGAGAAAACCCATAAGCAATTAAAAGTGTGCAGATTATGTCAAATTGATGTGGGTACAAAAATGTGAATTTCCTCACATATATTTCTGATGCACACTCACTGGGCTTGAGGTTGCCATTGCAGTTCTCACGACTGCTCTAGAAGCTAAGGTTCACTACAGGGAAAACAGCATGTTAAAAAAAGGGCGGGGAAAGCAAGATTCTCTAGATGGGTCCTCAGCATCTAAAGGGGATTCTACAAGGCGATATGTTAGTCAAATAAAAGTTAGAAAAAGAGGCAGGTCAACCATCTACGCGTAACCGTGAAGAAGCGAGGGTTGATAAATAAGTTTTCTGGGAAGCAAGACACTGTCATAATTACTCTGCAATAAATGAAGAGAAGACTGGTATTCCATCAATATAATGCTTTGGAGCAAACAGAAGGGCGCTCGTTTTGACAACCAAGGGAAGTAAATTCATCTACCCTCGAGAGAAGCTAGTTCTTAACATCAGGAACACAGAACTGTTAACAGAATAGAAATTGTGGCTCTTTGCAAGTCATCAGTCTCACTTCACTGACATCCGATTGAAACATGCTGTATCTTTTTAGCATGTTTCAGCCTTCAGCTTATGACAGAGTCTTGCACCAGGCCCTTGGAATGGAGCCTACAGCAAGGCGGCCACTATTCTCACCTTGTGGCTGGTCTTGGCCATATTGTCCACCCCCACCACTCTGGTATCCCCCGCCGCTACTGGGTGGTTGTCCACCTTGTGAGTAACCCCCACCACCACTACCACCACCACCACCAGCGGACTGACCTTGGTTGTAGCCTCCTGGTTGACTCTGCGGCGGCGGCTGCTGGTAGCCCTGGGATTGCTGCGGCTGGGCAGGGGGTTGGCTGTAGTTTGACGGGGCTGCTGCAGCTGGCTGGCTGTATGATGGCTGGGCTGCAGGAGGTTGGGCGTACCCTGTGCTGGGCGGGGTAGCAGCGGCCTGCTGGCTGAAACCTGAAGATAAGATATAAACAGTTCAAGATATGTTCGTGTTGCTGACAATAGAAACAGGGCAATAGCCAGATTGTGTTTTGTCTACCTTAGACCAAAGGTCATGAATGTCACCAAAGAGCAATCCTGGCAACAATATAACTTACTAGTCATAAGAGAGTATGTGGTTAAAAACTTCATATTTAAAGGGGCATGTTCCCCGTATTCCAGAGGGCGCTCAAAATACATACAAGCTGGCGGACGGCGCTATAGCTACCTATTGACACCAACAGAATACGGCTCTTACGCAGATGGCATGTTCCAATAACTACACTGGCGGGAACGTGCCACTTAACCTTCAACTATCTGACCTAAGTTCAATCATAATTGATTTTGAGCCAAGGCATATTTGCTCTTGGACTCTTCTCAGTTATAAGCTCCTCATTTAGAGTATCTTCACATAACGTGAAAGATGTATTGGTGAAATGGTATTGTACATGCACTTCGTCATGTCATCCACAAATATCTAGATGACAAGATAGCGGTACATGACATTGATTTCCGCAGCGGGAACGCCAGATTAGTCAGTGACATACTTGTCTGGAGCAGGCTGTTAGCCTGATCTGCGTAATATTGTGGAGGCCCAATCTTGTAAAACGGAATCTTAATGTGGCTAAATACTTCCAAGGCAAAAGATACAACTACAGATCAAAAAGTGTCTCCATCTCTCTATTCCATTTATCTTCCCAAGGAAATATGGTTGTTATATATCATCAGTCTGAAGCCCTGAATGCCATGGCACCTGAGCGACCGTTTTCCAGAAAATTATCACGTTTTACAGAGCCATTTTACATCGCTAAACTGGGCCTAGTGACATCATTCCATTTACAACCTATTATTTTATTTGTTTAACTTTTAAAAACATTTATGAGAGTTTTGATTTCTTTTCTTGTATTTTGCTTTTTTGCCACAGATCTATTTTTTCCTTCAAACTTCTTTTGGAGCTTTCCAGATTCCAGGTCTAAATTAGGCTTCAGTCCCAAATTTGACTCTTTCAATTGCAGACTATATACTAACCAGCTGAATATGCTTGTGGTTGCTGCTGTGCGGCTGGTTGACTGTACGTGCTGCTTGAGTAAGCCTGCTGACCCTGTTGTTGAGAGTAGTCATAGCCAGCGGTAGAGGCCTGGGGTGCTGCGGCTACGGCTGCTGCTGGAGCAGGAGCGGCTGCGGTTTGACCATATCCAGGCTGCAAATAACACAACACGTGAATAACAGAACAGGTGAAGAGTGATGTGGATTGGACGATTTCATAAAACTTAATTTTACTTCCTTAATCTGTTCCCTCAGAAGCCACGATCGAATCAGGAGTCATACGGTAATTCCAGCTATTTGTAAGGCATTTCATCATCAGGATTATTCAAATGCAAATTTCTTATCAAAGGTACTTTTAAAACAATATACAATTATTCATGCCTTAGTTCCAGAGCTGCCAACCTTGTGCGACCAAAAAAAGGAATCATGATGGGCAAAAAAAAGGAATTCCAAGCAAAAAAAAAGGAATTCATAAAAATGAAACTTACACATGCGCGACACACTTCCAATGCAGAAATGTTCATTCACCGTGCTGTTTTTTCCATACAAGCAGGATTTTTTTGTGGTGGTTATTTTGGTATTATCAGCATTTCATTCTTTTTGAGAATATTTTTCTTTTCAAGTATGTTTTAAATTTAGTTTTCTATTGAATTTATGATCAAATCACCATTTTAGGACAGCTGTTTGACGTGCGGTATGTTTTTTTTGTTTTTTTTTCTCAAAGTATTTTATGAAGAAAAACGTAATACCGTAATTTGGAGGAAAAACGGAGTAATTCGGGCAAAAACGGAATGGTTGGCAGCTCTGTAGTTCCTTTACAAATCCAATTCTAAAACTTGCAACACATATTTCCAGTTTGGATATGGTAGCCCAAATGCCAAAACCAAATTTGAATAGCCAGATAAATCAATATCTGTAGACCACAATAATAATATTTTACCAGTACAATAAACAAAACTTAATTTTTCCCTGCCTTTCTAATTCACAAGCAGCCACTTTCAATTCTGATTTTGTTTTTTTAAAGATACTTAACTGTAGAGATTGCTTACCGTTCCATACTGAGCTGCTGGTTGTTGGTAACCAGTGCTAGCTACAGGTTGAGCAGCAGGCTGTTGATATCCAGCAGTGCCTCCATACCCATACCTTCAAAAACAAATACAAGCTCTAACTTAGGCATTTCATCATGACAAAATAATGGAGCTTTAAAGCAATTAGAAGGCATAAAAACCTACATATCAAAACAGGTTGTGTGTGAAAAAACAAAAACAACATTACCACTGCCCAAGGTTCTAAGGCTTAGCAGACAAATTGTTTACTACACATAAATATTTATCAAAGGATCAATAACAGATGATTTTATAAAACTTAATTTTACTTCCTTACTCTGTTCCCCTCAGAAGCCACGATCGAATCAGGAGTCATACGGTAATTCCAGCTATTTGTAAGGCATCTCATCATCGGGATAATTCAAATGCAAATTTCTTATCAAAGGTACTTTTTAAAACAATATACATTTATACATGCCTTATTCCCTTTACAAATCCAATTCTAAAACTTGCAACACATATTATATGAATATCTTCTACCCCCTTTGTCTATCAATCAAATAAATACGACTACTTACGACTGTTGGGTGGCGCCATAACCAGCGTATTCTGTAAAGAGAAAAAGGAAAAAAATAGTTCTGAAAATAAAGAGAAGCTCAAATTCCTATGCATATTAGGGCTGCGACGTGTAGTCGAATGCTCGAGTACCCGCACGGTTGACCACTACTCGGGTACTATTTCTCGTACCCGAATATTCGGCCGCAAAAAAAAAAAAAAAAAGCCCAGGCCGACGCTTTACCTGTGCCTGGGTGAGCGGCGGCCGCTGGCAGGGTGCCGTCGGTAAAAATGTTTCCCAAATCAAGCACTGTCAAACTCACCACTCAGAAACTGGGACCAAATGTCTGGATTTCTGTTTGGACTTGGAGGAAAATGGATTATTCTGCCATCTTTGGTTTTTAAAACAGCATTGTTTACTGTTATTAAATCGGCGCCTTCAACTGCAACTCGAAGTAAAATTAGTATTCGCCTGTGACCCTGGGAGTGTACTCAGGTACCTCATTACACTGTTATGCACAGCCTTAATGCATATACAGTAAATACAGTTTCAGTTTACACTGGCAAGAAATATATATTTTCTATATTCTATGGAAGTTTGGAACCACCAAAATTGAAATTTTAAACTAGCATTTGTAGCTTTTTCTTTTATAGTTTCACTCCTTTACATATTGGGACATTTGTTTTGTTTTTTGTTGTCATTTTACAAAGTCAAAGGCCAATGATGGAACATCTTTCTAAGCTCACATATCATTATAAAATTTGATGTAATTGCCATCTGTTTCAAAATGCATGTCCTTCTTTGTTCTCATTTGTTACCGTCATCACCGTTTACCAAACAAAACAAAACAGCCTGACTCTAACTCAATGTGAAATGTCGTCTTTAAAATTACTTTGAATTCTTAAACTCCTACATTGACCTCGCGCATTCAGCATGGATGGTGGGGAAACAATAAAAAGAATCATGACAATTTTCAGTGTAGACTATCGATCAGATGGTACAATTTGATGTAACATCAACAGTAGGGGCGCTGGTCTGAGATTCATGAAGATTGTCCGCATAAACAAGGATCCTTGTAAACGCAGACAAATTGCATTCTGAAAAAAACGTCTGCATTTTTGCAGATGTTTTTTTTCATAGGCGCTCTGCAGGTTTCGATTCCCGAACCGTGCGCTGGCGATGCGAAAAAAGGATTCCACGTAAGAAATAACCCCAGTTCACCATCTACTTTTAAAGGGATCCGGTAACTTTGTCTCAGATTCTGAAACAAAATTCTGGATTGAGCTCATGATGCAATGATAATTATAAACCTTTAGGTCAGTCAGGAACCCCATGACTTTTACAAGCCGATCGCCTGTCTGATTATCAAGATATTTATGATTGGAATTACAAATTTTGAAAACCGTTCGCCTGACGGTTTTCATAACACTACAGTCTATTGGGGGAAACGAGTATGGTAAAACCGGTCACTCAAAGATTTTTACTTTTTTGAGGCACTTCTTGATCATTTTGAAGCGCAATTTTTTTAGGGCTTCAATATTACACCATATCACAGACACTAATAACACGTACGGCCATGTATCTCAGATTTAACATTGTTAAACGATCCCTTTAAGGGTTGTCCCGTCTCCCCAAGGATTTATTGCTCATAACGTGAAAGTCTGCATCGTCAACGCGTAGATGTAGATCGGAAATATGAATCGTCTGCGAAAATGTGGCAAACCTTATTTTTGCGGACGCATTCTTCCGCGTTTACGAAGACAATCCTAATTTTTTCTGGGACGATCCTCATTCTCAGACCAGCGCACATACTGATTAATCACCACAGCAAAGGTGAGATTTATAAAAAAATAATGTTTAGCATCCTTGTTTTAGGCCACAGCTGCTTTGTTTTTCCTTTTTTTTCTTCAATTTTTTTAATGAAAAAGCACCAAAAACATAAAGGCACTAAAATGATCTTTTTCCAAAAAATAAAAAATAAAGTCTATAAAGTGGCGTCCATTTGGAAAAATAGGCTGGCCGGACGTCAAGAAAAATGCCCTGACAACCATTTTGGGAAGAAAAAAACAACTCAATAACGGATTCACACAAAGACAAAGTGAAATGAAAATTTTAAATTAAAAAAAGGACAAAAAAAAGGCAAAATTTTGTCTTTATTCAAAAAAGACAAAAGTGATGCACTCACCTAACCACTAGTTACAGTCATACACTTCAAATATGTTTCAGAAATGCTTATACAAACACTGATAAATACACATGATACTTCATCAGATATCATTCAAAATCAAGACTCAAGCTCAAGTCACCAAAATCTAAATTCAAGCACAATCACATTGCATGCACACATGGTCATAGTACACTCGCCACATACACCAAGTCAATGGCAATGCATGTGGCACGCCAAAGCACACACAATAAACTTTCGGGCTAGAAGAATTTTCGGTACCCATATTACGGATTATGAAAAATTAGAAGTGCATGAAAAGTATTTCAAAAGACTCTTAAGATCTTTACCGATTTATCTATCATGCAAAATAGTTAGGAAAGATTCTAAATAGTTAAATTTTCTTACGTGAATCTGCCGACATGATGAACTGTTCTGATATTTATGGACAGGCGACGTCGGAGGACGCTATTTTGCATAAATAATTGACACGTGATACGACGTCATAATCGGCGCCAATAATTAGAGATGGCGCTAGATTTAGCTGATGCTTTATTATTGGTGGAAACCAGGGAGGTGTTTTTAACTCATATACCCTGTGGAAACCAAATGGAGGGGGGCGACTTGTCACTTGAACAGACAAGGCAGACAAGACAAGGCAGTTCCCGTACGACTTTAGTCTTTTATCACGCTAAACCAATCATCTTTTTTGTCACTAAACATTAACAGCCAAAATGTGCTAACCCTTCAATATTGAGTCGAGACAATCGATAAAACTAAATGCCAACTATTTTTCAATGGGGCTTTTACTTTATAAATATGATATAAGTGGAATGCATACTGCTGGTAAAATTTAGTTGAGATGCAGTGGATGTGTCATTAAGTTGATCTTTGACGAATCGTAGCACCAGAAGATAGTTAAGGGTCTTTGATAGAATCCTCTATAAAATTCCTGCATGCCTTGAACCTTTATTATTGCTAATTTATTTTTGCTAAATCAAGTATACCTAGTTTCTTTATTCCTCTTCCTACACTTTTTTTTAAAGCCCGCTATGAATTGATAATGATTTTTCTTGTGAGGGGGCTGGGGTATATATATTATGTTTATGAAATTAGAATAAACATGTATCTGAGGATATTGAGACAGCTAGGTATAAATACCCCTGAAGTGCGTGTGAAATTAAATTCAATCGATTAAAATTTGTAATCAAATTGACATTTTCATGTAAATATAAAGAACCCCCCCCCCCCATGCCCCTTTTGCTCCGTTTGACGAATTAGCATAACTTTTACTTTGCATTTTTAAGGTTGTCAGATAATATAAAGCGCAGGCATATTCAGAAGAACCAGACAATTATAGCCTGCATGCTGATCGAAGCTGGTCATTTCGCATTTTGCATTCTAGCGACATTTTCGGAAAGTCATGTTTATCTGTTAATTGTTGATGTATTCTTTCGGGTATTTTTTTTTTTTTCATTCATTTTTCAAATTCTGGCGTTTGGGGGCTTGTCCCCGCCCCACCGGATCTCCAACCCCGATGAGTTGGAAGGAGCGGGAGACGGTCCAGACGTCTTATGTAAATGAGCTAGGGCCTATACCATGCACCATGATTATAAATGGCTCTGCATGGGCAGGGGCGGTGATTCCGGGAGAGACGGGGTGGACGTCCCCTCCCCCCCTCTTTTTTTTCGTCCCCCCCCCCCCCCCCTCTGGAAAATTTGAAAAAGTGCAAAAAGAAAATGTATAGCAAATACTAACTGAAGACTGCAACGTACTTTTAGGCTCTGGATGGGCCCAAGCAATGCTCCCTCACATATATTTCCTTCGAAATGTACAAGTAAATTTTGTAGAATATCTGCTTTCCGTTGGTATCACCCCTGATACCCAATGGTGTACTGATGGGGGGGGGGGGGCAGTTCCCTAATATAATTCAAACGTGGTTTATTTCGAATACGATACCAATGATTAACAAACGTTGCCCCCCCCCTCGAAAAACACAATATTTTGTCTCATAATGCCACAGGTGATACCAATGGATTACAGATTTTCCTTCGCATTTCGTGCCCCCCGCCCCGGTTATGAAAAGAAATCGCCAAACCTGGCTCTGGGCATACTTGCAACCACTGGCGTACCTATGGGGGGGGCAGGGGGGGCAGAGTGCCCCCCCTGACGGGCTCCAGGGGGGGAAAAGAAAAAGGGGAAAGAAAAGAAAAAAAAGGAAAGGAAAGAAAAAGAAAAAAGGAAAAGGGAAGAAAAAAGGAAAAGGGAAGAAAAAAGGAAAGAAAGAGAAAATAGGAAAAAAAAGGAAAGAAAAAAAGGAAGAAGAAGAGAAAAGGAAGAAAAAGGGAAAAGAAAAGGAAAGGAATAAAAATGGGGAAATTAAAAAAAAAAAGACCATGGCCGTACGCACCAGGGGGGGGGGCAGTTGACCCCAGATATTTTGAAAACGTACAGTTTTTTTCCTGAAAATGTAGTGTAGGCCTATACCAAATCCTTCAATTCTACTTTTGAAAATGCAAAAGTACCCTCATGACCAGTTCGGTCGCTCGAACTCCCTTCACTCCTTTTGCTTTTGAGATTCTTCGAAAACTTTTAACGCATCCTGAAAAATTAAAACAAATGAAAATAGGAAAATATAAGTGATATAACAAATTCGAAACTCTTCGCTGGCGCGAACTGCTTGCTAGCCTATTTTGTATAAAATGTTTTCACTTGCTCGTCCCCCTGAAAAAAGAAAAGGATTAGTATTGCCTAGAATACAATTGTGCCTGCCCCGACGGGCCCCGACCTGAAACCCATGGCAACAATAACACACAATATATGTACCAAATGTTACTAAAAGAGACTAATTCATTTTTCTCGCTCGCTACACTCGCTCGCGAATGAAATGAATAGACATTGCTTTGGAAACAAATTGTGCCCACCCTTGACCTGCAACAATATCATTAAAAATGGAAGAGTTTTTTCGCCCTCTCGCCAAAAAGGAATTGAATCGCGTTAAACGCGATTGCGTCCATCCTGACCTGCACCAATAAAAACAAGTTTATTTATTATTTTCTATTAAAAGAGAATTTTTGTTTTGCTTGCTCGCTATGCTCGCTCGCCAAAATGGAATTGGACACCGCTAACGTGCCCGCCCCAACCTGCAACAACCAGTAAATAATTATGTACCAAACGTTATTCAAAGAAGTTTTGGTGTGCTCGTGCTCGCCAAAACGGAATTAACATCACCTTAGAAATGATTGTGCAAGCCCTGCCCTGCAACAACAAAATCTGAAATTTATGAACCAATTATCATTACAAAAATTTTGCTCGCTCGCTACGCTCGCTCGCCAAAATAGAAATAACACCGCTTTTAATAATCACGTCCCTGCATGGAACAATGAACCCAAGTTTATATACCATATTTTCCCTATAAAAGAGAAGTGATTTTTTTTGCTCGCTCGCCAAAATAGAAATAACACCGCTTTCAATAATCACGTCCCTGACATGGAACAATGAACCCAAGTTTTATGTACCATATTTTCCCTATAAAAGAGAAGTGTTTTTTTTTTCGCTCGCTACGCTCGCTAGCTCGTGGAATTATGTGCCCACCACTAACCTGCTACAATATCATTAAAAAGAGAAAGGTTGCCTGCCCGCCAAAATAGGATTGACATTGCCTTAAACACGATTGTGCCCGCCCCCTACCTGCAACAATGAAACAAATTTTATATAGCAATTCATTGAGAGAAAGATGTATTTTCGCTCGCTAGCTAAAATGGGTATTAAAATCACCCTACACACAATATTGTTCCCGCGCCCTGTATGGGACAATTGAACCAAGTTTAAGTGCAATTATTAAAAAAGAAGTGATTTTTTTTCTTGCTCGCTACACTCGTTTGCAAAAAAATGAAATTAACGTCGCTAACAAGTGAATGTTCCCACCCCCAACTTGCAACAATACCAGTTTATATACCTAAACGTTACTTAAAGATTTTTTTTTGCTCGCTCGCTCGCCAGAAGTGAAAATTAGCATCGCCTTTTTTGTTTGTTTCGGTCGCTTGCCCCCCCCCCCTCTCGGAGTACGTACCCCAGGTACGCCACTGCTTGCAACAAAATCATTGCATAGGGGCAGGGACGTACGCAGGAATTTTTCAAGGGGGGGGTTTTAAAATATTTTTGCTCCCGAAAATGGGGGGGGGGGGGGGGGGGGTAGGCGGACATTTTTTTTTTTTTGGAGTCCAAAAAAAATCGCATCGACTCAGCCAGCCGAAAAGTCGCTCAGTGGGGGGGGGGGGGGGGGGGGGGGGGGGGGGGGGGGGGGGGGTAAGCGGACATTTTTTTTTTTTTTTTGGTCTCGAATTTCAAAATTTGACATTTTTCTTCGTTGGGGGGGGGGGGGGGGTAAGGTCACCTTTTTTAGGTTAACCGTGGGTATTTTTTTTTTTAATAATTTAAAAAAAAAGGGGGAGGTTTAGGTTTTTTTAGGGGGTTTACACACATAAAAAAACAAAAGGGGGGGGTTTAAACCCCCAACCCCCCCCCCCCCTCCTGCGTACGTCCATGGATATAGGTCTTTGCATGCAATATCGATGATCGGCCTATTTAAAGTGACGTTTTTATTAGATCAAAATTAAAGAATGGTTTTCCCCTTTTTTTTGATAAGCCGATATAAAGGCAATGATTGAAAGAGATTAATAATTTTCATAGCCTCTTCCCAAATAGGTTTTACAGCATGACAACACATTTATGCATGTCTAAGGGCAATTCTTGAGTTACAAAAGGAACACACGTTTCGCTCTATGAAAGAAACAAGATGTGTACTTATTCATGTGAGTTTTGTCCGAATAGACTGGTTCACTAACTTATTCAAATTCATGAACTTTTCTTTCTGATGACTTAGTGAAGAGGTTTTCCATTATCCTGTTATTCATCGTGAACAGAGGCGGGGGTGGCCCTTTTACTTTGACAAGTGCCCCAATTAATTTGGAGAAGTGCCCCTTAAGTGCCCCATTTTCCTTTGCAATAAGAGTCCATTTTCCATTTTCATAAGTGCCCTTTTTTAATATCTAGTGGGCCTAAGTGCCCCTTATCAAGTACGAGAAGAGCCCCTTTTCACTTTTGAAAAGTGCCCCTTCACCTCTGATAATTGCACTATTCAAATCTGAGGTGCCCCTTTTACTTTGACAAGTGCCCATTCCCCTTTTGATAACGACCCCCGTTTTTAACTCGGATAAGATCACCTTATATTTTCAAATTGCCCCTTTTCAATTATAATAAGTGTCCCTTTTCCTAATGAAAGTACCCCCATTTAAAAAAGAGCCCCTTCCCCTTTCATAAATGCCCTTGTTCATCTCCGGTAAATGACCCTTTTAAAGAATGAGAAGTTCCTCCTTTTAACTTCAGATACGTGCCCTTCACCTTCGATAATTACCCCTATTCAAATATTAGAGAAGGCTCGATTTTACTTTGACAAGTGCCCCTTTTCCTCCTGGTAAGTGTTCTTTTCATCTCTTTTCCTAATGAAAGCGCCCCCAATAAAAAGAGCCCCTTCCCTTCTCATAAAGGCCCTTGTTCATTTCGGTAAATGACCCTTTCCAGCAGGAACGAGAAGTTACTCTTTTTCACTGTAGATATTAGATAAGTGTCCCTTCACCTCCGACAATTACCCCTACTCTAATATGAGATATACTCGTTTTTACTTTGACAAGTGCCCCTTTTCCTCCTGTATGATGTAAAAAGAGAAACATATATTGAATTCATCCCTGATAATATATGATTACAATGTAGCGGAGTATAGGCCTACCAATCTCTAGAAAATATATTTGCGCTTTGAGATTTCCCTATGTAGGTGCCCTTTTTTTCTCTCCAGAAAGTGCCCTTTTTGTTGGTGCTCCTCCCCCCCCCCCCACTTTGGAAGTCGCTCCGCCGCCCCTGATCATGAACTTCAATACTTGGAGTCCAGTCTCCACACCGTTACTTAGTTGTTGCTAATAAAGTCGGACAAGCCTCAAACAAGCTTTCGGGTTGTCAAAAACAACAGAATACGTAAAATTTGAGTATGTTGTAAACCGGCCTATTGACCTGGCCAGGAATCATGAAGTTCGTCTCAATTTTTTTTCAGGAACACCGTCATTATAACATAATTCTGTTATCATATTTTGGATTTAAAAAACAAAGTTTTCGTAAGTTTGGTTCTTACTTTGGTTTACTTTGTTATCAATTCATCAAATCATCATGTCCTGTTGTTAAATTCGGAGGTAACCAGCCGGTCATTTGTTAATTTTGTTTGTTGTTGTATGTTGGAGGCTTAACGAATAAAATCAATCAATCAATCCAGGAATCAATCAATTAATTAATTTGGTATAGTTCCTCCTGTCCCGAGTCAACAATTTGCCCCTAAAAAAGCGTCAGCGTCCGTATTGCCTAATGAGGGGAATTAACCATTCATGGTAAATTGATTTATACGGTATCACTATGAACATCACTGACAAAGAAAGCGGACAAAATATACAGTTCTCAGGTAGACAAAGGAACATCTCTTCACTGCTATTATGTAAAAATGTGTAGAACAGGTGTCACATGCATATTCACCTTTTTACATAATAGCAGTGAAGGAATGTTCCTTTGTCTACCTGAGGAACTGTATATTTTGTCCGCTTTCTTTGTCCGTCATGTTCATAGTGTATAGATCTATATGTTTATAAATTGACTTATATGACATATATGTTTCCAAACAGAATATCGATTTGTTACATTACATTGTAAAGTGATTTATATGTTAAACAGAATATTGATGTATATCAATGAAGTTTAATAAATACATGAAGGTTAATTAGGTCAGGGATATGTGAGTTGAGTCACATATCCCTGATTAGGTCTACTTTTGTGAAATCCGAAAGCCCTATGTATAGCTTGGGTCTTTGGATTAGATGTCAACATAATAATTATGAAGAGCGCATGCGCGTAAAGTCTGTGGCGGCCGTTTTCTAAATCTGTTTTGCATGACGAGATGGCTCCTGTAAAACTGAAGAACATCGTTTCATTCAGCTCTCAAGTAAGCAAGCTGTAATTTATAACTTAAAGAATCTAGGAAATGCTTTGCATCATCTAAAATTTTGACAAGAATTGGAGTTATGTTTCTATAAACATACTATGTTATATTTAGGAGTTCTCACTCGATCGTGCAGTGACTGTAGTCTGTAGTCCCACTTGCTTAGTTTGATGTGAAATAAGTAGTGCTAGTCACTACAGTCACACACACTAGACGAAACCTCTCCGACTTCAGTTAGATCTAGAATCTAGATGACTAGATCTATTTCACTTACTGACTTAGTCTAAGAAGTTAGAGTCAATACTGAGCAGTGAGTATACCGGTAGTCGTGAATCATGTATTTTTGTTGTGTTTAGATCTAGACCTAGGCCCGGGTCTACATGAACTTTGAGTTGACTGCATGATCTGACTCTGAGGCATAAGCAGATGAGACATGATGAGTGGATGAATATTACTTTACTACTTACTTACTTTACTTTAATACACGATGTTGTAGGTCTACTCTAAGCCTGTTCATCGATCCAGGATTCTTCCATGGTAACTGCGATTTGTAAACATGAAACAACAGACAACGCCTAGACCGGCTCATACAGAAGGCTAGCATTCTTTGACCAGTGACTATCCAGTCTATTCTTAAATGAGTTGACTGACCCAGCTGCCACAACGTTTTCTGGGAGACCTCTAATTGTAATTTATATTTATAATAATGTTGGAGATTCAGATTGACTAAACATATACAAGTTCACAATAATTAACAATAACATGCCATCTACTCTTATTTAAATGAACATGATGAACCAACATTAAATTTATGCCAGCATGGCCAGGGCAATTTACAAGCTTGGTCTAAAATTAAGAAATAACAAAGGTTGTGCATGTGTGGCAAGTTTCGTTACAAACATTATGTGTGTCAAAAGTTAGTCAGTGACTATCATCAAGTATCGTGGAGTTTAATCTTTACCCTAACTGTTTTGTTTAGTCTAGATCTAGACTATGCCAATCTGATCAGTGATTCATGACTCTTGGACTTGCAGACTTGTTGCTTGTCAATTCTTCTTGATTACTTGACAAGGCAACTTTGTCTTTAGTTTAATTTCAAAACATGAAGATAAACAAAGTCACTCATTCCTAATGATCACAGATTAGCATCACCATTATCATTGTCATCAAAATCATCATCACAACCACCATCATCAAAATCATCATCACCATCACCATTTTCATCGTCATTATCACCATCATCACCATCATCATGACACCATCATGATGATCACCATCTATCATCATCATACATCATCATCACCATTTTCATCTCCATCATTAACATCGTCATAACCACCATCACCACCATCACCACCATTACCCTTTGATCATAAATATTCATAATCATTACCATAATTACCATAATCATCATCATCATCATCCTCTCATTACCATCATTGTCATCATCATGTTCATTATTACAACCAATTTACACAGCATTACCACCATCCCAATGAAAATTGAGAAACTGGGAAAAGAACATATTTAGAAATGGAAAATATTTCAAAGAAGATCATGGAGATGACAGGTTAAGTCTAGTTGTACATTGTACAGAATAGATGTTCATGGCAAGGTTGTCGAGTTGTTTCCCCGGAGAGAGAAGGAGATGACAGATTAAGTCCCAAAGATGTTTTTTAAGAATTTTATTGCTTTTTTTCTCCCATTCATTTGAAGAACAATAATTTAAGATTATAGTATCTGAAAAATGAACATATAACGAGAATCTATAAGCAAGCTTTCTAAATTCTAGATAAAAAGCAAACACTTTTGTAAATATTAATATTAAATATTTCTAGGTCATGCTAATTTGAGTAGTTCAGGATTCATCTCGTGTGGTTACTGCTATGAATCCTAATCTTCAAGAAGAAATTGTATTAAACATTAACAATATTTCATAATTTTCATTGTCTTGTTTCATGTATAGGATGCAGACCATTGTGCAAGAAACCTGCTTGAAACCAACCAATGGAGACGCTGGCTGTGTGCCCCGGTGACCGATCTGGATCAGTTCAAGTGGAGTTTCAGTTGGAGAGAGCTGTTAAAATTGGATTCATAGACATAGGTTAGAAAACATTTTGAATTCATATTAATAATAATTATAATACTCAGTTTTTATATAGCGCTTATTAGAATCACTAAGTGCTTCCAAACTTGGAGATTATTACCCAGGCTTTAGCTGTGCTGCCATTACGGCGCCCTAGCATTTCAAAGAATTAATTCCTGCCAGGTACCCATGTACATCACCTGGCTAGAGTGTGGCAAATGTTGATCAATGGAGTGTGGCAAATGTTGATCAATGTCTTGCCAAAGGACATTGTCCCTGTCTTAGATGTTGGATGTCTGGTCTTAGGTCTGAGACATATTGTTTAGTGAATATAATTTATTAAAATAAAATCTTTTCATCTTGGCCCTGGAACATACGGTCTGGTGTACATGCCACATTATTTTGCATGTCATGCTCATGTCTGTCAAACTTGACACAACAGAAGTGGCCGCTGTAAACAGGTAATCTTAATCCCTCCAAACAGGTTTGACATGATTGCACTTAAAAATGCAACCCAAATATATTTTGTTCTGCCTTGATTTAGATTTAGAAAAATTATGTTCTGGTCATCCACCACTTATCTCTTACACCACTATTGTTCTAAAAATACAGGGAACTATGGTTCAGCATTGATTGAGATTCTAGTGCGTCGGTCCTCAGCATCCGATGATCAGTTTAAGACTCTGGGTACCAACCACAAGCTGTATGACACCCATGGATAGCAAGCAAGGCAAAAACAAGACCGGAGTTAAGATGTTCTCTAGAGGTAAGATACACAGTCAAACCTGTCTACAGCGACCGCCTGAGGGACACACAAAAAGTGGTCGTCCGTAGGCGGTGGTCTTTGTAGACAGGTTCCTTTAGTACATGTTCCTATGAGAAACCATTTTCAGGGAAACAAAACGTGTGTAGGTTGTAGACAGGTGGTCACTAAAGCAGGTTTGACTGTACTTGGAGTGCCAAGACCATTGAACAAGATTAGTGTACTAGAACAATGGAGCATACTCACAAGGTTCTTCCCCTTAGTTCAGTTATTGCAGTATATTTTCTACATTCAACTAAAATCACAAAAATAGGGATTAAGTGCATAAATGAACCTTTAAAAATAGTCTAAAAGGAATAAACATAGGTTTGTGAGGTAGCATTTTACTGTTAGAATGACACAGGAAGACACAGTCCTAGTCAATCTAATGCAAGATGTAAATAGCAACAATCCTCAACTTCTACCTGAGTGAGCCGTAATTTAATTGATTTTCCGGTCTTTTGGGGACGATTTCAGACACATATACAGACCTGTAAAATCCTGATTTAAATCGGTTTCCCGATTTTTTTTTCTTCCCGATTTAAAAAAAAAAAAAAAAAAAAATCCAGATTTTTTTTTTTTTTTTTTTTACCTTTTTTTTTTTCTTCTTCCCTCTTTCATCCTGATTTTCCCGATTTCCCTCTTATTTTCTCTATTCTTCCCTATTTTGCCCTATTTTTTTCTCCCAATTTTGTCCCAATTTTCTTACTCGAAAGGGGGGAATGCTGTTAGATGCCATTTTTTCCCCGCGAATCCTCTTTTTTTTTTTACTCAAGGGGGGGCGTGTTGAGGGAAAAACAAAAAACCTATTTTTTTTTTAGTGCTCACTATCACCCCTGCATATAAGAGAGACTTTAAAGTCCTGGTAATGATTCCTATTAGCTGACTGCGTTGTTTTGTTTATGTTTACAGATCAGCTTTGTGAGGATGCTCGTGAAGAGTATTGGGATAGGATCAAAGTGGTTTGTAGACAGCCCTTCAAGAAAGATACTCAG